>AWOL01S0015286.1:0-27006 GCA_000715115.1 Nicotiana otophora | reverse complement strand
TTTTATAGGGAACTTCAAGTACAACGCCTACATCTCTTTATGATTGAGCCATAATGAGCATTAATATCATTAATGAAACGTTATAATAGGTAATAGTAACTGTTTCGTGAAGATTCTATAACGTTTAGACTCATTAATTAAAGATCTATGAATCTGCCCTCTTCTCTGTCCTAGTTCATTTTGACCGTGTCTCTTCAACTCTTTGAATAGACTTGAATGCCCGTTTCTAGTCATCTCGTGGGTATTTAGCTCATATCTATTAAGACTCGTACCTCTTTCAAAGTACCCGTCCAGTTGTCGCTTTTCTATTGATCCACGTGACTTGCCATGTCAGCCACTTGATTAATTTCACGTGTAATATTTATTTTTACCAATACAGATAGTCCCCCCCACTTATCAATTATTCAACAATTGAATATTTGGGAAGTGGATCTTCATTTAAGGCGGGAACCTTTTGCCGCCGTTTCATTCATGCCATTGAATCTTCTTCTGAACCAATATGTCGCTTGTCACTTCCATTTAATGCATGTACCACATGGCAGTCTCCGATTGGTTCTGCAATTCCTCAGCAAGTTTTAGGGCTTTTTGCGGATGCATTAGTCACGAAGTGACAGTTTTCATAATGATATTCCCATCATTATTTTCCTTATTTGACGGTTTTCTCTGCATATAAATACATCCTTTGCCTTTGCTTTCACGAAAAACTTACTTCTTTCTTTCACAACTTACTCATATTTCTTTTTCAATCAATTATGTCTTCCTCTAATCCTGATCCCAGAAAAATTGTAATTGTAGATGAACTTCCCCTTTCTTCCGCTCCTACTCGGAGTAGGAGAGGTGGCAGACTAAGAAGTTTAGGATCAGTGTCTGTTTGAGGATCCTCTTCTCAACTTAATATTACTCCTCCATCAACTTCTAGGGCTAGTGTTACTCCTCCATCATCTTCTAGGACTAGGGCTTCATCGTCGCATAGATCTTCTGCTAAGAGTAGGGAATCTAATGAACCACTTTGTGAACCTACAGTAGACGAGATCATACCCGCTGAACTTTCCTTTGTTACTGATAGTTAGGCAATTAAAAACCAGGTCACTTCCATGACATCTCATGACCGCGCTGATATTTACCCTTCTCAAATCACTAAGGGTTTAGTTTCTATTGTGCGTAAAGATTATTACTGGAAATTTAACTTCCCGATTTAGTCCCCAACGAGAATCAAAGGATTACTTATTATAAAGCTGGTTTTTCTTTCGTGTATACATATCCCTTCACATTAGGTTTTAGGCCTCCCATCGATCCAGTCATTATCGAATTTTATCGTTTCTTCAATGTGTGTTTGGGACAAATCGGTCCTATTATTTGGTGGGCTGTGGCATGTCTTAGGTACTTAGCAAATTTGGCTTCTCTACCTTTCACCTTCTATCATCTGATCCATCTCTACTCTTTTAAATTATTCCGTCATGGAAATTTTACTCTTGTGGCAAGGAGTAGAGAGTTTTGGTCAGCCCTGAGGACGATAAAGATCGTGGATGGTATGCTAGGTTTGTTGCTGCCCCTGCTAGTGGATTAGTAGGTGAAGAGAATATGCCCTTCCCTGAGAAGTGGAACTTTGCACGTAAGTTGTCTCTTTATTTCTCTTCTTTTCATGAAGAATACACGTTCTCGTAACTGTTTTGCTTTTTCTTTTTCAGCAAACATGGGAACCGCTGAGGAGATTCCCAGTTTTCGTGGTTGGGTAAAAAAATTGTTAACAGGTTCTACGATGGAGGAAAGGTCTTGGAAGTACCTTTCAAATAGATTTGGATGGAAAGTGAAAATTCACGGTAATCTTCTTTTTCCCTTTCTCCTTACCTTCATATTTTTCTTAGAACTTAATGACCCTTTTCTTTATTAGGGTTTCCTATTCTTGGTGTTACCGCTGCTTCAATCACTACTTCAAGGCTCTCCTTATCGAAGGCTCAGGAGATAATTTTGGGTTCTTCATAAAAAAGAAAGGCTGATAGGCCTCAGAATTCTGAAGATGAAGAAGAACAAGAGGAAGGCTCGTTGGTTTGAAATCCACGAGCAAGGAGATGAGTTATTTCTGATGATGAATCTACTCCCCTTCCTAGTTCTACTCCCGTGCCTGAGCCTGATAGTGCCACCCAAGTGAGTTATGATGAGGAGATACCTGCTGCAACCCATGATTCAACTGAACAACTTTTCTCTCGAGGATTTAATGAAGCAAAATATTGGCTTAATTTCTGAGGAAGCGCCTCTTGCCATTTTTCCCGCATCTGCTTCGATAGAATCTCAATTAGCCATACCTATTGCTATCTCTACTGCTCCAACTATGACTCTCGTGGCTTCTTCGAATGCCCTTACTGCCGTACCTTCTCATGTTGAAGTCGGCTCTTCTAGTAGTAGGGCGATGAAACAAGTTACCATCGAGGTTCCTGTTGATGGTAACCTTTTGAAAAAATTAGGCCAAGCCGACGTATGGTTAAAACCTTTGATTGGCCCAGTAGAAAAGTCGAAGCTAGAAAGTCATAGCTCTCTTACATGGATGAATGATATTGTGCATTCATCTTTGAAGGTATAAACCGTGCCTCTTTGCTTTTCAAAATTTAACTTTTACTAGTATCACATTCTCTTTTTTTTGTGCAGATCAATCTCATCGGTACGGAGATGATGAAAAGGATTGTTCATACGGAGCAGCTGATGAACGACTACCATACTGAGGCAGATAATTAGAAAGAACAGTTCGAGAGTCTTTAGCTTGACATGGAAGTTATAGAAGAAGAAAAATGTACCTTGGAGCAGCAGGTAAAAGTTATGGTAGCGGAATTGGCGATTGAAAAGGCTTCATCAAACCAGGCGGGCAAGGATAAAAATCTCCTTGAGTCTTATTTGCTGAGCAACTTTCCCAGGCTTCTGAGGAGATTAGGAGCTTAAAAGATTTATTGAACCAGAAGGAAACTTACTCTGGGGAGCTTGTTCAATTGCTCACACAGACTCAGGAGGATATTTGTGTGTCTTCTGACAAAGTTAAATTCTTGGAGAAATCTCTTTCCCCCTGCAAGCTTCTTATGACGCAGCTTTGAACGAAAAAAATGAACTAAAAGCTGAGATTGAGCAATGGGAGAAAGATTACGAGGCTCTTGAGGATAAAGCAGCTGTTGATGTAAGTTGGGCTTTCCTGAATACCCGTCTTGAAATATTAACAGAGGTAAGCCAGGAGAACTTTGACTTAAAAGCTGAGATTGCAAAAACTAAAAACAACAATCGAGAAGGCCCGACAGAGTCAAAGTTTCTCATCACCTAAGGTTGATGTTCCCGAAGATGATGAGATCATACATGGTAAAGCTGTTGCTCAACCCTCGCCTGCTCAAGCTGCTATTCCTCTTAGTGATGAAGCCAATCTCCCCCCCATTGAAAAGTGATATTGTTGGAAGTGTTGTTTTTTTTTATGGTGGAACAATTGGTGGTTTACCCCCGGTCCCATTTGGGGGTAAAGTTTTTGGAAAATCCCCAGGTCAATTTTGGGGTACTTTTTGTATAAATCAAGTGGGTTGGAACTAAGTTCATACTTAGTTTTAACCATCTTATAATATCATATCTTAAGTTTTTGCTCAACTTGTGTGATATTTTATTTTGAGTTTCTGTTCTACTCTTTTATTGTGCATAAAAATGCTTTAGATTTTTGTGTCTTTTTTAAACAAGCACGATTTATAAAAGAGGGCCCTTTTATGAACGACACTTAATGAAGAAGGCGTCTCAACTTCATAATGGTGTAGATATACGAAAAAGAAATAGGAATACACACGTTCCTTTGAGTAGCTTTTTTAAAGAAAGTTTTTGTATCATTTGAACTTTCATAATGCTTTACATGTATTCAAGTATCATCTATGACTCTTTCGTAACTGTTTTCTTTACAACAGATTTGTAAAAATACAAGGGTATAATACAAGGGTATATTTTATAACTCGTGACTAGATATTGCCTTTAACCAAAACATTCGTTTACATTCACGAGTATGTTCTTTGTAGGTTTTTGAATCAGGCTTGCGTTTTTGGCTCTTAACTTCGCTCTTAACTTTCAACTTGTTGGGTAAAGTAGACCTCAGGCTTGACTTGAATTTTGACTTTTTCTAGTCTTTTTTGCCTTTCATATTATATAGTCCCCCAAGTGTTTGAGCTTTGAAGTATGAAATCTCGAGCACTTGATTATTCCTTCCTTGTGGTCCGTTTCCTGAAAAGAAAAAATATACGAGACTCGAAGGTGTATACATTTTAGATAATGACTGCTTAACCCTTTTAAATTTTTATCAGAAAGGTTGTAACCCTAGACCGGGAATTAAGTTGCTTCCGCGTGTCTTTCACGTCTAATATCATCATTTGGTGTGGGTTAGCTTTTTCCCTATCATCTAAAATTGTTAGTATAATTTTAACTGTACTAAATAAAAGCGTATGCAAATGATACATGACCGTAGGTATTTCTTTTGCTTAGAAATAATACTTCTTTAAATGAACAGCGTTCCAGCTCGAGGGTAAGACCTTGTCATCCATGGTTTCTAATTCATAAGCACCTTTCCCAGCAATCCCTCAAAATATATAGGGTCCTTCCCAATTTGGATTTAACTTTCCTGCTCCGGCAGCTTTTGTTGATTGGAAAACCTTTTTAAGAACGAACTCCCCAATCTTGAAGTATCTGAGGTGAGCTTTTCTGTTGTAGTATCGCTCTATAATTTACTTTTGTGCTGCCATGCGGATTAAAGCGGCCTCCCTTCTTTGCTCGAGTAAGTCTAAATTTGTTCTTAACTCGTCATTATGTGATTCCTCTGTTTCCAATGTGAATCTCGTGCTCGGCTCACTAATTTCAACTGGTATTAGAGCCTCTGAACCGTAAACAAGTGAAAATGGAGTCTCTCCCGTGGCTGTTTTTGCTGTAGTTCTATAAACCCATAACACTCCTGATAATTCTTCAGGCCAATTCCCTTTTAATTTCTCTAGTCTCTTCTTCAAATTATTGATGATAACTTTATTTGTTGACTCAGCTTGTCCATTTGCCATGGGATGATAAGGTGAAGAGGTGATTCGTTTGATTTGCCAACTTTAAAAGAATTCTGTGATTTTCGAGCCTATAAATTGTGGGCCATTATCACATACGATCTCTTTTGGGACTCCAAATCGACATATAACATTTTGCCAAATGAAATCCTTCACCTTTTTTTCTCGTACCTGTTAAAAAGCATATGTTTCTACCCATTTTGAAAAATAATCTGTTAGTACTAGTACAAACCATACCTTTCCTTTGGCTTGTGGTAAAGGTCGTACTATATCCATTCCCCATTTCATAAATGGCCACGGGGAAATAACTGGGTGTAATAATTCTGTAGGTCGATGCATATTGTTAGCATAGCGCTGACATTTATCACATTTGGCTACAAAAGTTTCTGCATCTTCTTCCATTTTAGGCCAGTAGTACCCTGCTCTGATTAGCGTTTTAACTAGAGATTTTCCACCTGCATAATTTCTGCAATGTCCTTCGTGTACTTCTTTCATTACATACTCCGTTTGATTAGGTCCGAGGCACCTTGCTAAAGGACCACCAAACATTTTGCGATATAAATTATCTCATATTAGACAGTATCAAGCAGTTTTCCGTCGAAGTGCTTGAGATTCTTTCTTATCTTCAGGTACGATCCCATACTGCAAAAAATTTACAATCTCGTTTCTCCAATCCTAGGTTAAATTATTAAAGGTTACCTCATGCTTATCCTGGTCGAGTGCTGAATGAAATAAATATATTACAATAGTATTTCCATCACACGTTACTTCTGCTACTGAAGCAAGGTTAGCTAACGCATCTACTTCTGCGTTTTCTTCCCTGGGTATTTACACGATCTTCCATGACTGGAACTGCCTAACCAGTTCTCGTGCCTTTTCTAAGTATTGTTGCATCCGAGCCTCTCTAGCAGTGTAAGTCCCCTGCATATGATTTACCACCAGTTGAGACTCACTCTTGATCACGATTTGTTCTATAGAGAGTTCTCGTGCTAGTTCCAGACCTGCAATGACAGCTTCATACTCTGCTTCATTGTTAGTAATAGGGTAACATTTAATTGATTGCCTTATAGTTTCACTCGAAGGTGATATTAAGACAATTCCCAAGCCGACTCCTTTAACATTAGAAGAACCATCAGTAAATAAAGTCCATGTTCCTGGATTAGCTTCAGTAAAGATATGTAATTCCTTTTCTACTTCAGGAATTATATTTGTGTTAAAATCTGCTAAAACCTGGGACTTTATTGGTGTCCTAGGTTGATAAGCAATATCATATTCACTTAATTTTATTGCCCACTTGGCTAATCTACCTGACAATTCTTGTTTATGCAAAATATTTCTTAAAGGATATGAAATTACTACAGAAATTGGATGACATTGAAAATATGGTCTCAATTTCTTAGTTGCCACGACCAAGGCTAAAACTAGTTTTTCTAGATGAGGGTATCTAGTTTCAGCATCCAATAAGGATTTACTAACATAATAAATAGGAGATTGCTTACCTTTGTCTTCCCTTACTAAGACTACACTTACATCTACTTCTGCAACAACAAAATAAACGTACAATCTTTCTCCATCCCTTGGCTTAGACAGTAAGGGAGGATTTGATAGATATGCCTTCAAATCTTTGAGGGCCTGTCGGCATTCTTCAGTCCATTCAAACTGATTTTGCTTCTTTATTACTGAAAAGAATTTAAAACTTTTCTTTCAAGATCTTAAAATGAATCTTCCTAAAGCTGCAATCCTACCTGTCAATCTTTGTACCTCTTTTTTGTTTGTGAGTACGTCAGGAATTTATTTAATAACTTTAATTTGAGCAAGATTTACTTCAATGCCTCTATTAGATACGAGAAAACCTAAAAACTTACTTGATTCAACGCCAAAAGCGCATTTTTCTGGGTTCAGTTTCATGTTATACCTGCAGAGGATCTCGAATGCAGTTGAAAGATGTTTGAAATGGTCTTCGGCTTGCATTAATTTGACCAACATATCATCAATGTACACCTTCATCGTCTTCCCCAGATGTTCTTGGAACATCTTGGTCACTAACCTCTGGTACGTGGCTCCAGCATTTTTCAAGCAAAAAGGCATGACTTTGTAACAATAAGTCCCCCTGTTTGTAATAAAGGAAGTTTTTTTCTCGTCTAAGGGGTCCATTTTTATCTCATTATAACCAGAATATGCATCTAGAAAACTTAATAGTTCGTGACCTGCGGTAGCATAAATCATTTGATCTATATGCGGTAATGGGAATGAATCCTTCGGGTATGCTTTGTTTAAATCAGTGTAATCTACACACACTCTCCATTTACCATTCTTTTTAGGTAGTACCACAGTATTATCTAACCAATTAGGATATTTTACCTCGCGTATTGAACCGATCTTTAAGAGTTTCTGTACCTCTTCATCGATTACTTGATTTTTGAATGATCCTTGCTTCCTCTTCTTTTGTTTGACAGGTACGAATGATGTGTCTTCATTTAACTTATGAGTCATCACTTCCGGAGGTATACCTGTCATATCTTAATGGGACCATGCAAAACAATCCGCGTTAGATTTTAAATATTCAATCAACTTACCTCTCTTTTCCGGGTTTAGCCTCGCTCCGATATGGATTCTTCGTTCTGGCCATTGCTCGAATAATGGAACATCTTCGAGCTCCTCAATCATCGTCTTGATGTTTTCATTTTCCTCTGGCTCTTGAATTACATCTGGCCTGGAAATCCACATCGGCTTATTTTGATGTAATCTCTATTGAAATTTGATTTACCGCATCTTTGTCACTTGTACCCATATCTGCTTGATCTGCACTCGTGTCTTTTATTTCTGCTCTCGCATCTTTTTGGCTTGAGTGTATGACTGAGTTGATATTCCTCAAAATTTGTTGATCTTCTCGAATCTGTTGAATACCCCACTTTGAAGGGAATTTGATAACCTGATGTAGTGTTGAGGGTACATCGTCCATGTCATGAATCCATGGCCTTCTCATAATTACATTATAGGCCATATCTGTGTCAATAACTTGAAATTTTGTTTCTTTGATGACCCCTTTTGCGTAAGTGCTTAATTCAATCTCCCCTTTCGTAATGACAGTAGAGTTATCAAATCCAGATAGGGAACGTGCTTTTGGTATTACACGGTCGCCCATCAGCATCTCTTCTACGACTCGTAATAGAATAATATTCACAGAGCTACCTGGATCAATCAAGACTCATTTTACATTAGTGTCATGTATAAGTAAAGATATTACCAGTGCGTCGTTGTGAGGAACCATTAACCTATCAGCATCTGCATCATCAAATGTTATGCTGTCATATTCTAGAGTTTGACGAGTTTGCTTTCCGTGAGTAATTGTGAATTTTGTTATTTTCCTTGTTGTAGTATCGGTCACGCCATTGACCCCCTCCCCACTATTTATTACATTCACTATTCTCTTTAGAGATGGTGGTTTTGGGGGATCTTGTCTGTTCTTCATATATGCCTGCTTGCCTTTTTCACTAAACAACTCTATTAGATAGCCTTGCTTCAATAAATGTTCTACCTCACCTTGCAATAATCTACAGTCTGATGTTCTATGACCGTGACCATTATGGAATTCACACCAGAAGTCTAAGTTTCTTCTGTTTGGATTTGATCTCATCTCTTTGGGCCATCAAACTTTATCTCACATGCTTCTTAGGACAACAACAAATTCTGAAGTGCTCACATTGAAATTATAGTCTCCAATCCTTGCATTTGTATTATTATCCCTGTTGCGTTCACCACGATCCTTTCTGAATCTTGATGATGACGAACCTGATTCTCTATTTGACGATCTGTGATCAGCCTGTACGTTTTCGAATTTAGAACGAGCTTCCCGTCCAGAGGCCCCCATATAGGGCTCGTATCTACTCTTTCCGAACCTTTTCTCAGATTCTGATTGCCTTGAACTTATTTTCTCTTCGATCCTTGACTGAGCTACGATATCCGCTTCGATCCACAATTTAGTACTATATCTGTTATAAACATCATTCCATGTCGTGGCAAGGAATTCTCGCAAGCTCTCTTTGAGTCTCCTCGTAGCTTCTGAACTTTTTTCGTTAAAATTGCTCGCAAATGCCATGGCCACCCAGTTGTCAGGTACTCTAGGTAACAACATTCTTTCTCGTTGGAATCTGTCTACAAATTCTCGAAGTAACTCTGTATCTCCCTGCTTCACCTTAAATGTGTCTTCCATTCTCTTTTCTACTTTTTGTGCACCCGAATGTGCTTTTATAAACAAATCTGCAAGCTCAGCAAAAGAGTCAATAGAATTTTTAGGTAATAGAGAGTACCAAGATAGCGCTCCTTTGGTAAGAGCCTCCCCAAGCTTTTTGACCAGCACATATTCAGTTTCCTGCTTGTTTAAATCGTTGCCTTTTACTCCTGTGGTGAATGAAGTAACGTGGTCACGTGGGTCAGTCGTCCCATCGTATTTTGGGATGTCAGGCATTTTGAATTTTTTGGGAATTGGTAGTGGAGCTACACTTGGTTTCCATGGTTGTTACGAATATTTATCAATATCGATCCCTTTGATGACAGGTGGTACGCCAGGTATTTACTCAATACGGTCGTTTTGTTCCTTCACCTGTTTCTGCAAGGTTAGTACTAAAGATTGTAAATCAGAATTATTAGTCATACCTGGTCTCCCTTCGCGTGATTCGTTGGGAGTTCCTTCGCTTCCAGAATTAGCCAGTCCTGAATGTGGATTTTCCACAGTTGCGGTATTGTTTGGAGGAGGAGTTGGCGATACAGTTGGTAGCCCCCTCACGAAAGCCTGGAGAGCATCATTCACATATTCAACAATTAATTGCTTCACAGTATCTTGCTCACCAGTTTGTTCATTCCCAAGTTGGTCATTGTTTTGAGTAGTGGATCTTTCTGGTATTGGTTCTCTCGAATCACGTGGGGTTTCTTGAGGTGATGGAACTGGAGTTCCTACTGCCTGTTGGTTGTTGTTGTTGACATTTGACATGATTCAGTTAAGAAAGAATCATTTGGAAAGTGAGAAAGGATTATCAGATTCCCGGTAACGGAACCAATTTGTTTAACCAAAGAATCAGATTCTCAGTCAAAGCTTATTTTAAGAAGTACTCGGGCTACTGATAATCTAGAAATCTAATATTTCCACAGAAACAATAAAGGAAATAGGAGCATAGAATTGTAAAGAAATTAATAGAAAGCACAAAAGAGTAAAATATATTCCAATAGTAATCAGAATGTGTCCATACAAATAACATTTCTTTCCCTTTTATAGGGAACTTCAGGTACAACGCCTACTCCTCTTTATGATTGAGCCATAATGAGCATTAATATCAGTAATGAAACGTTATAATAGGTAATCGTAACTGTTTCGTGAAGATTCTATAATGTTTAGACTCATTAATTAAAGATCTATGAATCTGACCTCTTTTCTGTCCTGGTTCATTTTGACCGTGTCTCTTCAACTCTTTGAATAAACTCGAGTGCCCGTTTCTAGTCATCTCGTGGGTATTTAGCTCGTATCTATTAAGACTCGTACCTCTTTCAAAGTACTTGTCCAGCTGTCACTTTTCTATTGATCCACGTGACTTGCCATGTCATCCACTTGATTAATTCCACGTGTAATATTTATTTTTACCAATACATCGAGGGCCTCAGGTGGATTTCGGACAAAGGAGCTGCTGGATTTTATTTTTTCTGCTGCAAAAGCTATTTTTGGACAGCCATTGGTGCAATCGCAGAGCTGATTTTGGAAGCTTATTTATCAAAATTTATAAGGAATCTGAAAATTTTTAAAACATAAAAGTTGTAGTTCTTTGATTTTAGTTTCCAGAAAGTTAAACCATNGTCGTTTTGTTCCTTCACCTGTTTCTGCAAGGTTAGTACTAAAGATTGTAAATCAGAATTATTAGTCATACCTGGTCTCCCTTCGCGTGATTCGTTGGGAGTTCCTTCGCTTCCAGAATTAGCCAGTCCTGAATGTGGATTTTCCACAGTTGCGGTATTGTTTGGAGGAGGAGTTGGCGATACAGTTGGTAGCCCCCTCACGAAAGCCTGGAGAGCATCATTCACATATTCAACAATTAATTGCTTCACAGTATCTTGCTCACCAGTTTGTTCATTCCCAAGTTGGTCATTGTTTTGAGTAGTGGATCTTTCTGGTATTGGTTCTCTCGAATCACGTGGGGTTTCTTGAGGTGATGGAACTGGAGTTCCTACTGCCTGTTGGTTGTTGTTGTTGACATTTGACATGATTCAGTTAAGAAAGAATCATTTGGAAAGTGAGAAAGGATTATCAGATTCCCAGTAACGGAACCAATTTGTTTAACCAAAGAATCAGATTCTCAGTCAAAGCTTATTTTAAGAAGTACTCGGGCTACTGATAATCTAGAAATCTAATATTTCCACAGAAACAATAAAGGAAATAGGAGCAGAGAATTGTAAAGAAATTAATAGAAAGCACAAAAGAGTAAAATATATTCCAATAGTAATCAGAATGTGTCCATACAAATAACATTTCTTTCCCTTTTATAGGGAACTTCAGGACAACGCCTACTCCTCTTTATGATTGAGCCATAATGAGCATTAATATCAGTAATGAAACGTTATAATAGGTAATCGTAACTGTTTCGTGAAGATTCTATAATGTTTAGACTCATTAATTAAAGATCTATGAATCTGACCTCTTTTCTGTCCTGGTTCATTTTGATTGTGTCTCTTCAACTCTTTGAATAAACTCGAGTGCCCGTTTCTAGTCATCTCGTGGGTATTTAGCTCGTATCTATTAAGACTAGNATAGTAATCAGAATGTGTCCATACAAATAACATTTCTTTCCCTTTTATAGGGAACTTCAGGTACAACGCCTACTCCTCTTTATGATTGAGCCATAATGAGCATTAATATCAGTAATGAAACGTTATAATAGGTAATCGTAACTGTTTCGTGAAGATTCTATAATGTTTAGACTCATTAATTAAAGATCTATGAATCTGACCTCTTTTCTGTCGTGGTTCATTTTGACCGTGTCTCTTCAACTCTTTGAATAAACTCGAGTGCCCATTTCTAGTCATCTCGTGGGTATTTAGCTCGTATCTATTAAGACTCGTACCTCTTTCAAAGTACTTGTCCAACTATCGCTTTTCTATTGATCCACGTGACTTGCCATGTCATCCACTTGATTAATTCCACGTGTAATATTTATTTTTACCAATACATCGAGGGCCTCGGGTGGATTTCGGAAAAAGGAGCTGCTGGATTTTATTTTTTCTGCTGCAAAAGCTGTTTTTGGACAGCCATTGGTGCAATCGCAGAGCTGATTTTGGAAGCTTATATATCAAAATTTATAAGGAATCTGAAAATTTTTAAAACATAAAAGTTGTAGTTCTTTGATTTTAGTTTCCAGAAAGTTAAACCATTCATCATTTGTATATTCGATCAGAAAGTTATGGTCGATTGTATGAAGGCTGGTAAAGCAGTTTTGCCAAAAATTTCTGATATGTTGAGCCAATTTTGGAAGCTTATATCTAGAATTATATATGGAGTTATATGGTCTATAACCTATCAAATTAAAGGTCTTCGAGTCTAGTTTCTAACACTTCAAACCGTTCATCATTTGGATATTTTTACAAGGAGGTATGGGCGTTATTGTAGAAGGTGTCCAGCAGGGGAAAACTTGTAATGCGAGATACAACCTGCATAGCACAAGGTACAACTCGCTGAAGCACCTATGCCTATATAAGGCAGTCGGGCAGCAGCCATTTTTGGGGATTTTCTTGAGCTAGGGATTGGTTCTTTCATGGTGGATTCGACCTTGGGAACTACTTAAGAATACAAGGTGAGTTTGTTTTGGATATTTTAAGTTAATAACATCCTATTAACACTAGTATTAATATCAATCAATCTTTGAAATCCCTAGAAATCCTTTAAGTTGTTCAAGAACACCAAATTTTTCAAACATTGGATTTTTAAGAAAAAGCTTCAGGAAGGTAATACTAATGCTTCAAGCCCATTTCTTATGAGTCGGTGAGAGGTATTCTAATATTTCTTTCAAGTTGTTATGATTGGATAATTGATTTCATAAACCCTAGTTCATGGTATGAATAGTATTCTTGAGAAAATGAAGGAGAGATAAATAGCATTTTTAGAAATGAAATTAAAGGATGCAATGAACCTATGAAATCATTTTCTAGCTTAATTGGAAGTGTTCAACTAAGTAATCACTAAATTGAATATTTTGGAAATGTTGGTTAAGGAAGACGATGAATAGTAACTTGGCAGTGTTGGAGAATTAATGTAGTATCATTGATGACTTCAAATGTGTATTAAATGATAAGAGTGGAGGTGAATGTGCTAGTAAGTGAACCTATTAGACGATTTGAGTTGGAGGCTTGTAGTCAACTTGTGAGCCATAAATGGATATTGATAAATATGTTTGAGTCATATTTTGATTGTAATTGAGATTGTAATTGTAGATATCAATTTGTTGGTGGCGTATGAGTATTTTACTCAATGTTACGATGTCGATGGAGGATTAAAAGCTTGTGAATGTTAATAAATTAAAAAATGAGTTTTGGAGCATTGGGCATCGGTCGAGTTGTTTGAAAGGCTTGGGAGCCGGCTATGGAACTCCGGAGTGAGGTAAGTCTCATTTCTAACCTTGTAAGAGGGAATTAACCCCATAGGTGAAATAAGTAAATATGTGCTTCTATTTGTGGGGGCTACATACGCAAGAGGTGACGAGAGTCTGTGCGTAGCTACTATTATGCTTAAGTCCGGGTAGTCTAGGACCCAAAAGCATGCTTTACTTGCCGTACTTGCAATTTTATTGACAATGTAAATGGCCTAAATCATATCAAACTTGGTAAATAAATTTCTAAAGGGCTAAACATCACTTTCTTGAGTGTTAAAAGAGAAGTTGTCATTTCCTTGGGTAATTGTTTCCCCGATGAAGTCTTGGTTGACTGTTTGAATGTGTATACCTATGTGTACCCGAGTCGCATGTATGATTCGCGAGCGGGGTAATTCTCTTATTTATATTTGACCGCGTCGCATGTATGATTCACGAGCAGAGTAATAGATGCATCTATGGTTCGCGCCATTCGACCCTCTGGCAGTGCACAATTTAAATATTATGTTGGATCGGGCAGTACGACCTCGACATGATTTGCACATGACTTTCTTGATTGTTTTTGGAATTATTGATAATTGATGTGGCCTCATTGATCGGGGATGTATATTGTTAAAAAGATGGAAATAAGTTTGAAAATTTCTATTAACAAAAGAAATGTTTACCTGCTTCATGATTATTGAGTTTGCAGTCGCCTTATAAAATCCATGAGTTTTCAAATTATTGGTATTACATTATTGGACCACTAGTAAATGTCGAAGTCGACCTCTCGTCACTAATTCTTCGAGGTTAGACTGGATACTTACTGGGTACGCGTTATTTTCGTACTCATACTACACTTGCTGTGCATTTTTGTTGCACAGACACATGTATGTCTAGTGGCCTCGTTGGGCGCAGCGGCTTGGTTGATACAGAGACTTAGGTGAGCTGCCTCTCTCGAGATGACCCGCAACCAGCAGAGTCTCCTTCAGAGTATTGTATTTTCTTTTCTGTCCAATTTATATTCCGGACAGTTATTGTATTACATTTTAAATTCCTAAAAATTGCTCATGCACTTGTGACACCGGGTTCTGGGATGACTATGGGGTTATTCAGTATTTAAATTTGCTAAAGACATCATTATTTACTCAGTGAAGTTCATTATTTATTGTTAAATGCAAGGAAAATAAATGATTTAAAAAAAATACTAAAATGAGAAATTGATTAACTTCTTGGTGTTGGATTGCCTGACAGTGGTGTCCGGCGCCATCACGACCTTAATGGATTTTGGGTCGTGACAGGCTTGGACTATTTAAACCCCTGTTGTGAGCCATGGAGGTGTTGTCCCTCGGATTGCTAGAATCTCAGCTAGCCACGGGCAGACTGCATCACCCATAGCTAGTTTTTTCAAATATTGCACTGCTTCTACTTCCTCAAATCCCACATATTGGTTCAGTGCACGGGAGTCAAAGCGGATTTTCAAATTTCAGACTTTCGTCACCTTGGTACCTTTTTTGATGTGAGCAACGTTGGCATAGAATTCTTTGACTAGGTGCTCATTTGCATCTAACATGCTGGAGGTGAACTATTTCCATCCTTTGCGCTCTTGGAATTGTTTGAGGACATTAGGGTTATGCTTGTTTAAATCTTTCGTCAAGAATTGTCACTCAAGAGTGAGCGACCTTTGCGACCACCATTCCCTGAATTTGGCAAAGGCATTTGCACTGACGAATCTGTCCTCCCATAGTTATGGCCTCCTTGATATTTCCAACCCACCCACTGCAGTATCACCCCTTCTCCCATCGTCCGGGACCTCATCATCATCATCTACATTAATAGGATTGGCTGGAACAGTGGGGAAGAGGGCTTAGAGTCTTGACTACCTCCCTCCGAACCTTCAGACGAACTGGAAGAGGAAGTTGATTCATTTACAAGGCAGAGTCTCCCCGGGAATTGTTGTGATTGGGCTTTCGACTGTGCTTGCACGGAGTTACCCTCAGTAGCTTCCCCGGATGGGAGGTACTCACTGGTGTCTGAAGGCTCAAGAGGTCTATTAGCTGTGGCTTTCTTGTTTATGACCCTTTAAACTGAAAGTGGTAGGTTGGTTTTGCCTCGACCCCGGCCTCGGGAGGGTTCTGCCCTCCCTTTTGATGTATCTCCTCTACCACGTGAGCGAACCATTGTCTGCAGCATATAAGTAGTAGAAATCAGTTAGAATTAGAGCTCATAATGTATATAGATGCAGGATTGAAAGCGCAGTACACAGTCTCATAAATAGGCAGTGCGGACCGCACAAAAGTGAGTGCGGCCGCAGACTATCCAGTGCGGACAACACAAAAATATGTGTCGCCGCACAACCCCAGGTTCAGACTACTGGGGTCGCTGATGTTGCCTCAGTGCAGACCGCACAAAATGAGTGCGGCCGCACAAACCAATTGCGGACCACATAATTTTGAGTGTGGCCGCACAATGTCCTACTAGGGTCTCTGAAGTTTCAACTATGCGGACCGCACAAAAATGAGTGCGGCTGCACAAGTCCACTGCGGACCGTACAAAATTGAGTGCGACCGCATAATGTCCTTATCATATTTGCCCTAACTTAGGGAACTGCGGACCACACAAAAATGTGTACGGCCGCATACCCTCTAGTGCTAACCGCACAAAAGTGTGTGCGGCCGCATAATTTGAATTACACTGGTACTGACTTACGATTTAAACAGAGATTTTCACTAATTTAGACATGGCTTTTAGCAATTAAGCATGATTAGCTACTTAACCAGGCCCCATTTAGCATTTAAGACACTACCCACATGATGCTAAGCAAGATTAGACCATCTATTGACAATTTAGGCATGAACTTAACCCTAGATAAAAAAAACTAAAACAAAGAAAAAGAAAAGGAAGAATCTAAAGCATTGAAATTAACATACCAGTAATGAAAATGCAGATGAGATTCAACACTTGATGAAATGTGGGAAGATTGAGAGCAAAGGGGATATGCACTGTGCTAGGTTGGTCTCAAAGGTCAAAGTTTGTAAAGTGTGAAAAGCTTAGAAAAGTCCTATTTATACTTTGACCTACCTGGCCCACAACTTACCTGAGTGCGACCGCATAATTTTGGTGCGGTCCGCACTCCTTACCTGTTCCTTGAAATGGTGATGTGGTCCGCATAAAAATGACTACGACCGTAGACTTTGTGCGGTCCACAAAATATTGTGTGCGGCCGCNGCGCAGTACACAGTCTCATAAATGGGTAGTGCGGACCGCACAAAAGTGAGTGCGGCCGCAGACTGTCCAGTGCGGACCGCACAAAAATACGTGTCGCCGCACAACCCCAGGTTCAGACTACTGGGGTCTCTGATGTTGCCTCAGTGCGGACCGCACAAAAATGAGTGCGGCCACACAAACCAATTGCGGACCACATAATTTTAAGTGTGGCCGCACAATGTCCTACTAGGGTCTCTGAAGTTTCAACTATGCGGACCGCACAAAAATGAGTGCGGCTGCACAAGTCCACTGCGGACCGTACAAAATTGAGTGCGACCGCATAATGTCCTTATCATATTTGCCCTAACTTAGGGAACTGCGGACCACACAAAAATGTGTACGGCCGCATACCCTCTAGTGCTAACCGCACAAAAGTGTGTGCGGCCGCATAATTTGAATTACACTGGTACTGACTTACGATTTAAACAGAGATTTTCACTAATTTAGACATGGCTTTTAGCAATTAAGCATGATTAGCTACTTAACCAGGCCCCATTTAGCATTTAAGACACTACCCACATGATGCTAAGCAAGATTAGACCATCTATTGACAATTTAGGCATGAACTTAACCCTAGATAAAAAAAACTAAAACAAAGAAAAAGAAAAGGAAGAATCTAAAGCATTGAAATTAACATACCAGTAATGAAAATGCAGATGAGATTCAACACTTGATGAAATGTGGGAAGATTGAGAGCAAAGGGGATATGCACTGTGCTAGGTTGGTCTCAAAGGTCAAAGTTTGTAAAGTGTGAAAAGCTTAGAAAAGTCCTATTTATACTTTGACCTACCTGGCCCACAACTTACCTGAGTGCGACCGCATAATTTTGGTGCGGTCCGCACTCCTTACCTGTTCCTTGAAATGGTGATGTGGTCCGCATAAAAATGACTACGACCGTAGACTTTGTGCGGTCCACAAAATATTGTGTGCGGCCGCAAATCCTTAAGGAATTTTGTCAGGACAAATTTCAGAGACCTTGCATTTTTCATCTCTCAGTTGTGCGACCACACACAGAATTGTGTGGCCGCAGAGTGATTGTGCGGTCCGCACTGTCTCAACACTTAGCTAATTTTTTCCTTGCAAAGTTCCTGCAATGCACACCTATATTCCTGCATACACTTCACAACCAGTTAGCCCAAAACAATGCCTAATCTATAAAAGAAAATCAAGAGAAAGAAAAACACATGGGTTGCCTCCCAAGAAGCGCCTGATTTAATATCGCAGCACGCCGCATGTTACCATCAATCACTTGAAATGGAGCAATGCCACAACGTGGCCATCATCAACCTTGCAAAGATAGTGCTTCACCCGGTGCCGATTGACTCTAAACATCTCACCATTCTTATTTTTCAGATCTAGAGCACCAAAAGGTGTCACATGTACAACTTCAAAAGGGCCACTCCACTTTGATTTCATCTTTCCCAGAAACATCCGCAACCGAGAGTTGAATAAAAGCACAAGGTCACCTTCTTTGAATTCCTTGTTCCGAATATACTTATCATAGAGGTACTTCATCTTGTCCTTATACAAGGACGAACTGGAGTAAGCATGGAACCGGAACTCATCAAGTTCATTCAATTGCTCCACCCTAAGATTTGCAGCTACATCTCACTCAAGGTTTAGCTTCTTTAATGCCCACATGGCCCTATGCTCTAGTTCCCCTGGAAGGTGACAAGCTTTCCTGAACACCAACTGATACGGAGACATACCAATTGGTGTTTTGTAAGCTGTTCTATAGGCCCAAAAAGCATCGTCAAGTTTCTTCGACCAATCAGTCCGATTTGCATTAACAGTCTTTGACAGAATACTCTTGCTCTCCCGGTTGGAGACTTCAACCTGTCCACTTGCTTGGGGGTGATAGGGGGTCGACACTTTGTGAGTGACACCATACTTGGAGAGTAAAGTATCAAAGGCTTTCTTGCAAAAGTGTGATCCCCCGTCACTAATGATGGCCCTTGGGGTACCAAACCTTGTGAATATGTTCTTCTTCAAGAAAGCTACCACACTTCGAGCTTCATTATTGGACAAAGCCACAACTTCAACCCATTTGAACACGTAATCCACAGCAACCAAAATATAGGTGTTCCCACATGAGCTCACAAATGGACCCATACAATCGATGCCCCACACATCAAAAATATCAATCTCTAGGATGGTGGTGAGGGGCATCTCATTTTTCTTGGAGATCCCACCGACCTTTTGGCATTCATCACAATGCTTAACGAGCTCGCTAGCATCCTTATAAAGGGTAGGCCAATAGAATCCACATCTTAGCACTTTTGTAGCAGTTCTCGCTCCACCATGGTGACCACCATATGGTGAAGAGTGGCAAGCTTCAAGAATACCTAATTGTTCTTCTTCTGGTACACATCTTCGGATAACACCATCAGTGCAAATTTTGAAGAGATATGGCTTATCCCAATAGTAGTCCAGGCAGTCCCGTTTGAGCTTCTTCCTTTGGTTTGAAGATAACTCATTCGGAACAATGCCGCTCACAAGATAGTTGGCCACATCGGCAAATCATGGCATCCCGGTCATAAAAATAGAAAGGAGTTGTTCGTCCAAAAATGAATCATTGATCTCAAGGCCATCATGTGGCCTCCCCTCCTCCTCCAATCGGGACAAGTGGTCCGTCACTTGGTTTTCACTTCTCTTGTGGTCTTGGATTTCAAGATCAAATTCTTGTAGAAGAAGTACCCACCACATCCATCTTGCCTTAGAGTATTTCTTGCTCATCAAATAACGAAGTGCCGCATGGTCGGTGCGAACAATCAACTTTGTACCCATTAGGTACGGGCGAAACTTTTCCATAGCAAAGACAATGGCTAGGAGTTCTTTCTCGGTCACCGTATAGCTGACTTAGGCCTCGTTCATGGTCTTACTAGCATAGTAGACCGGATGGAAGATCTTGTTAATTTGTTTCCCCAATACTGCTCCAACTGCCACATCGCTTGCATCACACATGAGCTCAAATGGTAAGCTCCAATTTGGTGCGGTAATAATAGGAGTGGTAGTCAACTTATATTCACTTCTTTCTTTTCTTTGGATCAAAACATCTTTTTTTGGTCATTTCGAACCCTGTGCCTCGAGGTTGCTTAGGCACCAAAACAAAAGAACGAAATTTTTCTGCCCTAGTTTTCACTAGGAAAATTTTGTGAGTTATTGAAAGTAATAAAAAGTCGGGATTGGTGTTCCCTAGGAAAATAAAGACAGGGGAGTGGAGACCCTATGTTGTGAAAAGCGACTAGGGAGTGGAGACCCTATGTATAAAACAAAGTCAACTGGGAGTTGAGACTCTATGTTGGAAAAGCGACTAGGGAGTGGAGACCTGTCACGACCCAAATTCCCAACCATCGGGATCGTGATGGCGCCTAACATCATACTCGGTAGACAAGCCAATGTTAGAATTTAGCTAACCGTTTTCTTTTATAATTAATTGAATATAAGTAGACAGTTTAAATCAGGTGATAACAAATGCGAAATTTAAATAAATATTGCTTAACCTTGAAACTATTACTACTACCCAGAACTGGTGTCACAATCCACGAACGTTCTATGAATAGCTACAAATATTGGTCTGAAAGAAAAGTACATCTGTCTCGAAAGAAAATAAAACAGAAATGTAGGACATATGAGGGGACGCCAGGGCCGGCGGACGCCTGCAGGACTACCTTGGGTCTCCCGAATGAATGCCTGCAACTGACCCCTCGATCAGCCACAATCAGCTTCGAAATCTGCACAGAAAGTGCAGAGTGCAGTATCAGTACAATCGATCCCATATACTGATAAGTGCCGAGCCTATCCTCGACGAGGTAGTGACGAGGCTACGATGGGGCGTTTATAATATAGCCTATATACAATTTATAATAAAGCAAAAAGGGAGTACGAAACGAAACGAAATAGTAACTTGCAGTAAATAAATAAGTAACCCAGCTATCTTGCCAGTACTCAGCTATAACCAATCCTTAAGAGAATTTCAATACTACATAATGAAATCACAGTAGAAGTAGAATACGTAAACAACAAAATAATGCGGCGCGCATCCCGATCCCACCATATAATCAATAACAATATGAACATTCACCCTTATTACTATTGTTGCGGCGTGCAACCCAATCCCACTTGTCCACCCTTATTACTGCTCAATATATCACCCTTATTCCTCTTGTTGCGGCGTGCAACCTAATCCCACATGTCCACCCTTATTACTCCTTGTTGTGGCGCGCAATCCGATCCCACCATATAATCACCAGTCACAAAAATAGAGCAAGTATTTCACAATCTAGCTCGAAACCTTTCACATCATTTATGCCTCAAACCAACGCAAACGGAAATCTAAACAATTATGAAACTTCATCAATTAATGTTACACAGCGAGACCAACCAAAAATGTGCCATGAAACGCCGACAAACCAACTTAACCAATAATGTGATTCCATGAGCTACGGAACAATTAATACTTTTAATTAAGGAAAACAACATTTAACAAGAAGCAATTAAACATGGAAACACCAATAAGCACGTAGCAGTTAAGGCAGGAAAACAATATATATTAGGAACGGGGAAGGGAATACGCTAAACAGATAATTTGGCGGCGCATAGGTACTCGTCACCTCACATATACGTCACACACATGAATTTCATATAGCAAATAATTCGGGAATCCTAATCCCTCAAGTCGAAGTTAGACCAAACACTTACCTCAATCCGACGGCCAACTCAACACTCAATTATCGCTTTTCCTCTATTTTCCACCTCTGAACCACTCGTATCTAGTCAATATCAACTTAATAACATCAATTATCGCTAAAGAACCCAATTCCAATGCATAATTATAAGTTTCCCAACAATTTCCCCAAAAAGTCAAAAATCGACCCTGGGCCCCGCTTGGTCAAAATCCGAAGTTCGGACCAAAACCCGATTACCCATTCACCCCCCTCCTCAGTTGCAGATGTCGCATTTGCGACCTGAGCTTCGCAAATGCGAAGCTCGCAATTGCGAAGCCTTCACAATCCTGCTGCCTTCGCAAATGCGAGGAAAGTGTCGCAATTGCGATCACTGACCTCGCAAATGCGGACAAAGGACATTTGCGATCCATACCTCTCCCAGACTTCTTTCGCAAATGCGACCTCAACAGTAATCGCAAATGCCAAACCCGGCCTCACATTTGCGAGGTTTGAGGCCTGCAACACAACTGAAGCACACCAACTATTTTTCTAAGTCCAAATCACTCCGTAGCCTATCTAAAACTCACCCGAGCCCTCGGGGATCCAACCCAAACATGCACACAAGTCTTAAAACATCATACGAACTTGCTCGTGCGATCAAATCGCCAAAATGACACCTAGAACTACGAATTTAGCACCAAATTGCATGAAATTTTCAAGATAGTTTCAAAACTTCTATTTTCTCAACCCAAGGTCCGAATCACGTCAAATAAACTCTTTTTTTCACCAAATTTCACATACATGGCTTAAATATTATATTAAACTTGTACTGAGCTCCAAAACCAAAATACGGCCCGATACCAATGATATCCAACATTAATCAATTTATTTAATTCCATATATTTCCAGTCTTACAATTTTCATCAAAAACTTATTTCTCGGGTTTGGGGCCTCGGAATTCGATTCCGGGTACACGCCCACGTCCCATATTTGATTACGGACCCATCGAAACCGTCAGAACACAGGTCCGGATCCGTTTACTAAAATTGTTGACCGAAATCAACTAAAATCAACTTTTAAAGGTTAAAATTATTATTTTCTCAAATTTCCACATAAATTCTTTTCTGAAAATGTGCCTGGACTGCGCACGCAAATCGAAAAAAATAAAATGAAGGTTTGAAGGCCTCAAAACTCTAGATTGGGTTCTAAAACGTAAGATGACTCTTTGGATCATCACAAGACCCTATGTCTAAAATAAAATCATCAACTAGGGAATGGAGACCCTACGTTGGAAAAGTAGACTAGGGAGTGGAGACCCTATGTCTAAAATAAAATCATCAACTAGGGAATGGAGACCCTACGTTGGAAAAGTAGACTAGGGAGTGGAGACCCTATGTCTAAAATAAAATCATCAACTAGGGAATGGAGACCCTACGTTGGAAAAGTAGACTAGGGAGTGGAGACCCTATGTCTAAAATAAAATCATCAACTAGGGAATGGAGACCCTACGTTGGAAAAGTAGACTAGGGAGTGGAGACCCTATGTCTAAAATAAAATCATCAACTAGGGAATGGAGACCCTACGTTGGAAAAGTAGACTAGGGAGTGGAGACCCTATGTCTAAAATAAAATCAACTATGGAGTGAAAACCCTATGTTCGAAAAGCGACTAGGGAGAGGAGATCTTATGTTTAAAATAACTTCAACTAGGGAGTAGAGACCCTATGTTGGAAAAGAAATTAGGGAGTGAAGACCATATGTCTAAAAATCATCAAGTAGAGAGTGAAAATCACCTGTCATAGAATTGCTCTGTTATCCACCTGCCATTTTATACTTTGGTTAAAATGGCTTTTTTTTATTTATCAGGTACTTTGGTTCAAATGGCGCAATTTCAGATTCTCGAGAAAATGGCCCTTGATAGGAAGGCGTGGAGGTCGAGCATTAGGGTTGTAGGTTAGGGGGTAGTCGAGCGCTTCTCCTCGCTGCGCCGACTAGTCTGATAGTGTTTTGTCTAGGACTGCTAGCGGTTTTTGTTGTGTTTCATATTTTTTTCTTGTCTTTCACATTTTGGCCTTTCCATTTATTTGTTGTATTTTACGATGCTCATACTATTTTTCTGATTTCTGTTATTGTTATGGATCTATTGTCTCTGAGCCGAGGGTCTTCCGGAAATAACCTTTCTATCTCTTCGGGATAGGGGTAAGGTCTGCATACATTCTACCTTTCCCAGACCCCACTAATGAGATTTTACTGGGTTATTGTTATTGTTGTACTTTGGTTCGAATGCTATTTTTCTTAGTCGTCTTAAAAAGAATGTTACCATTCAAGCGACTAGAGTGAATGCATCTGTATTCTATATGTAATTCTGAATATGGATTTCTTAATTTTATAACTAAGTTTTACATTTTTGAGACTTCATAAAAACTATACAATAAATAAACAAATTTTATAGCTAATAACGTCAAAAAATGTTTGGAAAAGTTATAGTTTAAGAAAAATTGTTTCATACTATAATACTGCTATTGGCCAAACTCGTGACAACTCAAGACCATGTGATGATGTGAATAATTGAGAGAAGAAACAATTTTGGATTTTAGTCATATGCTAATTAGAATAAGTCAAAATTAACAGCCTGAATCGCTGACAAGATGGTATTTTTAACAAGTACTATTAAACTGTAATTCCAAGAAAATATGATGTATTATGCAACTTCCCAAACATTTGATACTTATTAGAGTCAGATCCAACTACTCACTATTTTATAAGATATAGACCTAAAAACTCTTTTATTGTCGTATTTGGAGAGTTATTTTGCATTTTGTTTCATTTATATTGTATTTTGCTGTTGGGATTCTACTGGGTTATTGTTGTACTTTGGTTGAAATGCTATTTGGAAAATGGTCCGAAACCAATCCGAAACACGTCCGAGTCCCTCGGGACTACGTCCGAATATCCCAACAAGTCCCATAATATAATATGGACCTACTCGAGGCCTCAAATACACATAACAACATCAAAACAATGAATCGCACCTTAATTAAAACTTGAAGAACTTTGAACTTTTCAATTCCCATAACTCGTGCCGAAACATAGCAAACCACCCCGGAATGAACCCAAATTTTGCACACAAGTCCCAAATGACATAACGAAGTTATTCTAATTTTCGGAACCATAATCCGAATCCGATATCCAGAAAGTCAACTCCCGATCAAACTTATGAACTTTCCAAACTTTTAAGTTTTCAATTATCGTCAATTTGTGCCTAAACCTTCTAGAAACATCCAAATGCAAATCCGGGCATACGTCCGAGTCCAAAATTACCATCTGGACCTAACGGAACCATCAAAAAAGTTTAATCCGAGGTCAAATGCTAAAAAGTCAAACTTAGTCAACTCTGCCAATTTAAAACTTTCTAGTTGAGAATCATTCTTCCAAATCAATTCCGAATAACCTGAAAACCAAAATCGACGATTCACACAAGTCATAATACATCATACGGATCTATTCATGCCCGTAAACTATCGATTGAAGTACAAATACTCAAATGCTCAAATAAAATTAAACTAATAAAGTGGTAATAAAAATGGATTAAAAATCTATAATAACTCAAGTAAATATTTAAAATAATAAAACTAACTTAAAAATTATGCGGGTAAAAAATTACATGCTTACAGTATTAATAATACTTTTTTTGATACACTTTTTGAACATATGCAATAGTTATGCAAGTATTAGTTATACACCATATTTGGTATTGTCCTATGCATAACTGATGCATAGGCAACCATGCTATTAACAATGCAATGGGTTTTACTGCATGCATTGCGAAAACTATAATCTTATCTAACGGAGCAATGCATGCATTAAAATCCATTGCATGTATTAAACGACCCCATTGTATTAACAACCATGATATTAACAATGCATGCATTAAAACCAATTGCATTGTTAATATGCATTAGTTCTGTGAGCACCTAATTTTTGCCCCACATAGAAATTACTCCTAAAAATAGTCCAATTTTTTTTTTTTTTTTTTAATGAATTTCAGGAGTTTTTCTTTGTTTGGTTTTGCATTTAGTTGCATATTTAATAGCTTAAAATAATAGAAAAACAACAAAAAAAGTTCAATGTTGCATTGCATAAGCATTTTAGATCTTAATTGTATTTCGGATTTAATTACACGAGTTAATCGCATTATTAAACAAAAATCACAAAAATATTAGTCATTTTACATTTTTTAGCTTTTAGCCTTAAATTAGTAATTTCATTTCATTAGTTTTAAGTTGATTAATTATTTAAATTTTAAAAATAGATAATTAGGTTTAATTCCACAAATTAGATTTGATTTAGGACTTAATTTAGATTTTAATTAATTTGGTTAGGGTTTAATATCAATGAAAATCAAAGGAAAAGAAAACNATTTTTTTGTTTTGTTTTTATGAATTTCAGGAGTTTTTCTTTATTTGGTTTTGCATTTAGTTGCATATTTAATAGCTTAAAATAATAGAAAAACAACAAAAAATGTTCAATGTTGCATTGCATAAGCATTTTAGATCTTAATTGTATTTCGGATTTAATTACACGAGTTAATCGCATTATTAAACAAAAATCACAAAAATATTAGTCATTTTACATTTTTTAGCTTTTAGCCTTAAATTAGTAATTTCATTTCATTAGTTTTAAGTTGATTAATTATTTAAATGTTAAAAATAGATAATTAGGTTTAATTCCATAAATTAGATTTGATTTAGGACTTAATTTAGATTTTAATTAATTTGGTTAGGGTTTCATATCAATGAAAATCAAAGGAAAAGAAAACAAACAAAAGAAAAGGGGGAAATTTTTTAGTTTAAATCGGATTGGGCCAGTCTCAAAGAGCCCAAACGAATTCCCATATACGCCCAATTCACCCCGACCCGCCTGGCCCATTCGCCCTTCCCCCTCATTAAAAGTCCCTTTCCCCTTAACCCAAAAAAGAAAAAATCCCCCATTTTCTGTAAAAAAAAAACCCAAGCAGCCGCCCCTTATTCCTCCATCATCTCCAAACAGACTCCCCTTCTCAAAATACACCACACCCTAGCCGCTCCATCACAGACCTCCCTCCAACACTTTCCTCTCCTCTCACACACGGGAAAATTCACGATCAAATAGCTGAAAATTTCTGGGTTCGAACTTTCGGATCTCAGATCTGAAACAAAAACTTCAAAAACAAAAAGAAGAGAAATTCTGGAAAAGAAAGTTGTTTCGAAGCTTTTCTCCTTCATTTGGTATTTCTGGAAAGTTACAGGGTCTTTTGGGCTGTTGAAAGTATTTTGTTTTTTGGAGCTTGCTGATTTTCTCTGCCGATTGTTAACTGAGCTTCGTCTTCTGCTTCTAAGCTTTATTTGGTTATTCCTTGTTGGTGATTTCATCTCTAGGTATGTTTC
>AWOL01S0015283.1:0-15876 GCA_000715115.1 Nicotiana otophora | reverse complement strand
TAATTTTCTTTAACACTCTTTTGGAGGCCTTAATCTGGAACATTAACTTGTGACCATGTCAATAATCTTTAGAGGTCCTGATCAGGTTAGCAGTTTGTATCTCTATTGATATTCTGGATTGGCATACCTGTTGACATTCTTAGAAGTTCTAACTGAGGTCATAAGTCTGTGACCTTTGCTAATATCTTTGGAGCTCTAATTATAATTGTTAGTCCATAATCATGTTAATATCCTTTAGAAGTGATAATTGGTAATGGTATCTCTGTCATCACTTTTTAAGGAACTCAATTAAAGTGGTTAACTTATCTCTCTGCTAATACCCTCAGAGGTTTTCAATAAGGACTGTTAGCCAATATACATGCTAGAATTTAAGAGTTGGGTTATGAATGGAATGTATCCATACTCATGAATTTCTTAAATTTAAATCATGCAACTATTTTATCCTTAAGGCACTTGATCTCAAGTGTTTGGTTTTTAACAGTAGTATGCCAATACCACTGCCTCTGTATGTGTTTGAAGCCTTGACCTTTAGACCTGTTTAATATGTTCACTTAGTGTTGGAGATATAGTTAAGTAGATAAAATTAGTTTCTTTTGTGTTCCTTATGCTATTTTGATTAAGAGAAGGGTATACTTCTGTGGTATCGTATTAAGGTAATTGATTCACATTGAAAGTGCCTCATTGGCACTTAAACCTATAGAGAAGAATGAGTCGTTAGTAGTTAAGGGTATTTGGGAGTAGAGTTTGACTCTTGGTTGGGCTACTCTCTCTGGCACAAGCACTGCCCTGGGCCTTGAGACCCTTGGAACTTTAAAGTGTCAGGGGATTCAAAAGGGGCTTTGACCTTTAATAAGAATAAAAAGTTTTCAATGTAGATCATTTGCTATACATAGTCACCATATTAGTGTGACCTTTCTAATGTTTAGATACTGTTAGCAACTTTCTTCTTATTTTGCTTACACATTTTTTTTATATGAACATGTATCAAGTATTGTTCTCTAATGACTTTCTCTTTTCTTTGAACATGTACAATTGTCTGGGTCTGCCGATCTTTTAAGGAACTCGGGCCCAAATCCAGCATTGCTGTATTTAGAAAATTCAAAGTCTGCCTTCACGCGTCACTTGCTAATGCTGGGCCTATCCTTTGAGGCCCAAATCTCCTAGAGTCACTCCTCTCCTTTATCTCTTTATTTATTGCTTTGCCATTCCTTAGCTTGCAATATGTCATTGCTTATTGCTGTTTGTTATTTCTCATTATGTATGTGACAAGTATATATTGGATTTAGTGTTTATCATTATCTCTTAATTAATAAAATGACTTAGGCAAGCCTAAAGAACTTAAGATTAAAAAGAAGCCTAATTAGCAAGTAATTTTATATCCGCCAATCATAAACTGTTATTAATTTGTCATGCTTTACTAACTTTTTTCTTAAGGATTTTTAAGCCCAAAGACTTAACAAAGGAAGCCATCTCTCTTTTCAAAAAATTAGAATTATCGCGATTTAATCTTCCAAAAGGGAATCAGCTATTTCGAAAGTACTACGGTGTTGCTACACTAAAATAAAAGGTTTTTCAAACGGTTTTTTACTTCAAGACCAAGGTACATCTTAGAATCATTTGTATAACACTTTTTACCTCAATAGAATGACATAAACTTCCATGATTTAGGGAACAAAGAACTTCCATCTTTTATATTTTATACAAACATTTTCATCTTTCAAAAATTTCTTTTTAAGCCTATATTAATACTAATTTCCTAAAAACCTTTCTTTAAATCCATCTCCTTTAAACCATACTTCCCTTTGTAGAAATTATATCCTAATATATGGTAAGCTATACCCTTAGAGCACTAGTTAAGGTATAGTATAAATAATTAATTCTAAATCTAGTCTATGTCCTATGGATCTACCTCAGGTAGATTTTAAGGGGTGCCTAAAACCTTCCCCTTAGAAGAACAAGAACCCTTACCCATAATCTCACCGGTTAGCAGACTAATAAAGAATATGATTTTGTAATTAAATAGGTACCCCAATATACCTTTAAATATTAGGTGGCGACTCTCTTTCATCAACAACAGAGAAATCACAAGTTGAATTTTATTTTGACTAGTGCAAAATAGGGTGCAACAGGGGTGGTATAGAATATCAACATCATAATTCTTCAATAATTCTACCCATCTTCGTTGTTTCAAATTCAACTCTTTTTACTTGAATATATATTGCAAACTCCTCTGATCTGTATATATGTCGATATAAACTCCATACAAATAGTGATGCCATATTTTCAAAGTAAATATAACAGCAGTTAATTCCAAGTCATGAGTCGGGTAGTTCTATTCGTGTTTCCTTAGTTGTCTCGTAGCAAAAGCAACAACCTTATCATGTTGCATCAACACAATACCCAATCCTACTCTAGAAGCGTCACAATATATAACATAACCCTTGGATCTTTCAGGAGAGCTAAAACTAGTTTTGAGATTAATATATTCTTTAGTTCTTAGAAACTTCATTCACAATCATCATTCCACTGAAATATAATCGCCTCGTGTGTTGACTTCATTAATAGGGTAGCAATGGAAGAGAAATTTTCTACAAATCTCCGGTAGTAACCAGCAAAACCCAAGAAACTGTGCACCTCCGTGGTTTTGTGGGCCTTGGTCAATTCTTAACAATCTCGATCTTCTAATTATCAACTTTGATGACCTCATCCAATACTATATGCCCAAGAAAAGCCACTAAATTTAGCCAAAACTAGCATTTGGAAAACTTAGTGTACATTTTACGTTCTCGAAGCATGCATAATACCATTCGCAAATGCTTTGCGGGCTCTGCTTTTGATCGAGAATGCACCAAGATATCATCTATAAACACAAATACAAAGATATTCAGAATTGGTTTGAATACCCGGTTCATCAGATCCATAAAAGCCACTGGTGCATTGCTTAGGCTAAAAGACATTACAAAGAACTCATAATGGCCATATCTGGTCCAAAAGGCTATCTTCAAAATATCTTCTTTCTTGATTCTCAACTGGTGATACCTAGATTTGAGGCCGATCTTCGGAGAGCACTTAGCGCCTTGCAATTGATCAAACAAATCGTTGATCCTCGAAAGCAGATATTTAATTTAAATGGTTACCTTATTTAGTTGCTGGTAATCAATGCACATCCTTAACGAATCATCTTTTTTATGAACAAATTAACAATGGCCCCCATACAGAGAAGTGCTAGGTCAGATAAAGCCTTTATCTAAGAGAACTTTCATCTGGGCTTTTAATTCCTTCAACTCAGTAGGAGCCATCATGTACGGGAGAATAGATATCGGTTGCATATCGAAAATCACATCAGTGGAAGACTCGATCTCTCTCTCGGGAGGAATACCCAGGAGCTCATCTGTGAATACATCGGGAAATGTGTTAACAATCGAAACCAATCGGAGGGTTGGAGGCTTTTCCTCCGTATCCTATAATCATACCAAATAATAGATTCACCCATTCGAGATCATCCTTCGAGTCTTAAGGTAAGAAATAAACTTTCCCTTTGGTGTTGCTTCATTACCCTTTCATTCAATAACTGGCTCCCCTAGAAAGGTAAAACAAGCAACTTTCTCCCGACAATTCACAGAAGCATAACAAGAAGCCAAACAATCCATGCCCATAGTAACATCAAATTCTATCATTTCTAATTAATTTAAATCAGCTAAGGTATGACGGCCATAAATCTTCACATCACAACTTCGATATACTCGCCTAACTATCACAGGCTCACCTACGGGTGTAGACACTTCAAATAGCTGATATAATAATTTGGGATCCTGATCATATATATTATCAACAAGCGGAGAAATATACGACAAAGTGGAACTTGGATCTATCAAAGAATACATGTTAATGGAGAACACAAATAATATACCTGTAACAACATCCGGTGATGACTCTAGGTTCTGTCGACTTGACAATGCATAAATGCGATTCTATGGTCCGCTTGAACTAGATGCTCCACCTCTACCTCTATCTCTATCAATTGATGTTTGCGGGACTTGCTCATGAGGGCGTATGGATGAGGAAGAAGCTGCTACAGATCCTGTTGGCTCTATCATACTGCTCCTCCCACCTCTCACCGAGCAAAAGCACATGATGTGGCTAGGTTTACCACTCGAATAACATAGATCCGACCCTTGGCAACATGGCGCAAAATGATTCTTACCACATCGGTACAATACAACATCAAGGACTTCATCTTACAAGAATCCCCACTGTACTGTGAGCACTGTTCCTGGGAGGCCTGGCCCTAACTGGAATGAGTGGTCCGAGTACGATGTTGGTCCTGGGGTTGTGATGGTACATTAGCCATCGTATAAGATGGACGCTGAGAAAACGGAGACCTAAACCCATCTTGCGGTCCTCCTATGTCACCTGTGTACCGGGATCTCTTATATTGGCCCCTGACATGCTCTTGAACGGCTCGCTGGTGCCTCTTTCGATCTTCCAAGTTATGTGCGTGGGCTTGAATACAAGCAATATCTATAGTTGGAGTAAGGGAAGTAGTAGTACATTCATTAATCAAATGTGGTCCCAAACCTCCCACAAATCGATGTACTCTATCACTCATGTCAGCCACAACCGAGGGAGCATACCTAGCCAAGGAGTGAAATTGTATGCACTACTAACGAATACTCATATTACCTTTCTTCAACCATAGAAATCTATCTTGCCTGGCTCGACGAAGCTCAACATGCAAATATTGCTGCATAAATGCCTCAAAAAACTTCTTCCACCCTGTTGGTGGTGCAAGAGGTCCCCTAGACCGTTCCCGAGTTTCATACCATACTACCGCGACATCCCGCAATCTATAAGAATCAAGCTATACAAACTCAGTATATGTGCATGCATAACTCATAAGGATCACTGCATCCGATCTAGCAAGTGTTGGGATCTACACTAGGATCTGTTCCCATGAATACCGGGGTTTCCAGATTAATGAAATCCCGAACTCTCGTACTAACCGTTCTATTTGAAGTGCTGGGGGCCTAACGCTGGGCCTAAGAGTCTACTAATCGAGTCAAAAACTATACTGCACTTTTCATATTTAAATCCTGTTCAGGAACTACCATAGGAGAAATATGAGGTACATTGGTTTCCCTTTGTTGTTTCGGGGGTAGTGGTGATATCCCCAAAACTTGAGTATTAGCCTCATTGTGAATTTCTTGTTGATCCATGTGGGAAGGTGGCACCCCACTGGTACCCTCCCCTACCTCATCGCCTAATCTCTGAACCACCGCCTAACGTCTTGTAGTGGGAATCGCTATCAATATAAACAAGATAGTGATTAGAAGTGAATACTTATGACTCGGATCTATCGCACGATCTAGATCATAAAAAAGGTATCCATCCTAAATATCCTGTAGCCTCTTATTTATAAATATGGTGCACAACATACCCATAAAAAAGACTCTACTAGATACGGCTTGTAATCTCCCTAGGAAAACCTTGCTCTAATACCAAGTTTGTCATACCCCAACCTCGGGAGGTGCGACCGGCACATGATGCCTGAAGGCCCATGCAAACCGACGTCTATACTTAGGCCCCCTCAACATGAAATTTGGGCCAACAAGGCCTCCAACGATGATGTTAAGACTTTAAAAGGTAAAACTGACTGTGGAAGAAATCTTAACATTATATTTATATATACAATCCTTGGCAACAATGCCATAACCAACTTTCACGTACATCCGAACACTAGTCTGCAAGCCTCTAAGGGGTCATTTGGTTGGAAAATAACTTATCCCAAGATTAATTATTTCGGGATTAGTTATTTCACCCTTCCATGGGGATAAAAATACTACAATCTCGGAATAACTAATATCGGGATTAGTTATACCACGATTTTATCCCAACCAAATATGGGATAAACTCATCTCAAATTTAATTTCGGGTTAGTTATCCCTTATCCCTCGTACCAAACGAGCCCTAAGAGTGTCAAAATATAATGCATACATACAACTGGGTCGGTATAGGGCCCTACCATACCCAAAATAGCTGGAACACACACTTCAGCGCCTATCGACTTCTGAACAGCTACTCCGAAGCACTGGAGTGCCACAACCAACTGCTGAAATGAGCCCCCTACTAGGGAGGGATGTCACCGGCCTATCTATACTTATGGGTATGAATACAACGCCCAAAAGAAAATGGCATCAGTACGAAAGATGTACCGAGTATGTAAGTCGATAATGTACATGTAAACTGAAAACATAACATAAGAGGTATGAGTACACAACTTCAACCTGAATACCGAAGACAAGACACCGGGGCCATACCCTGCAAAAAGTATCGATCGTATGTGCGTGCAAGTGTTGTAAATACAAAGTGAAGCCACTCATTAGGAATATGCATTAAATATACATTATAGTATCATTCAACTGCTCTTTTGGGCATATCATGTCATATCATACTCGTCATCGAGGAGGACTCCGTAATGTCTTATGCTTTCATCACTTTGTACCCGGCCTCAGAGGTCTCAGTTGTGCTCAGTCTCAAGTGAATTCAGTGATATCATGTTAACACGTTATTCCATACCCGACCTCATTTGGCTCAGTGATACCACATAGAACATTATTCATACCCGACCTCATTGGGCTCGGTAATGTTTAACTAACTCATCATTTCATACCCGGTCCTATTAGAGACCTGACTATAACGTTTAATACATTATTCGATATCCGGTCCCACATGTCCTGATTAACTTAAATAAATACATATATATTAAAGTATAATGCAAATTCAATTATAGAGGACATCAAAGTTAGAGTCAGAATGAATGATGTTTCACAACCTTATGATATTATTCGAAGACATCTTAAACTGGGCAAGACATGCCACCAGGGAAGAATATACATGAATATGAACAGTTTGTCAAGAAGTATTTGGACCAATTTAGGTTTACACCACAAGGGACAAATAGAACGATACGTTTAAATCAATCCATGTCAAGAAAGAAAATTGCCTTACATACCTTGTTTGAAGAATTATCTACCCATTCTGAGTTTTTATACTTTTGTCGTGATTAACTATGCCTCTAATGAATCTCCAAGGATCAATATAACAAGATAACATATATCACAGTGATGATCTCAAGCTTCATCACGCTAAATCCTACCAGGTTTGCCTCTAATTTAGCCTTAGACCGCTTAGGAATTCTCAAGGGGATTTGAGAGTATTTTAGGTGAACTGAAGTGGGTGATTTCTTCTAGAATGAAAAAGAAGAGAGTTGCACTACTTTTTATACCTAATCTAGGAAATTTCGGTGCCTCCACATGCAAAACGGGCCGGCCCGCCTCGATTGCAGCACCTGGTGGGACAGTTGGTATCAGTCTAATAAAGATGCGTAATCCCTTTTTCCATGTATGTGTTGCCGGTCTATTGGCTGTGCTAGAAACAAAAATTACCCATATTTTTCTTTATGTGTGAGGAAAAGTGTAGGGCATAATAGGTGGTCAGGCCATTAAAGGTGGAGGTCAGCTAGGGAGAAGTCGTCCGAGAGGTGGAATTCAAATTGGTGGGGCTCAGCCTCATTTCTACACATTTCCAGCTAGACCTGAGGTGGAGTTGTCTGATTCGGTCATCACAGGTATTGTTCCGGTTTGCAATATAGATGCATCAATTTTTTTATCCAGGTTCCACTTATTCATATGCGTCATCCTATTTTGCTTCATATTTGGATATGTCTCATGATTCTTTGAGTTCTCCTATTTATATGTCTACACTCGTTAGAGATTCTATTATGGTGGATCGTGTCTACCGTTCCTGTTTGGTAACTATCGAGAGCTATGAGACTAGGGTTGAGCTTCTACTACTTGATATGGTGGATGTTGATGTGATTTTGGGCATGGATTAGTTGTCACCGTATCACACTATCCTGGATTATCACACCAAGACTGTGATGTTAGCTATGTCGGGGTTGCCTCGATTAGAGTGGAGAGGGACTCTTGGTCACTCCACTAGCAGGGTCATTTCATATGTAAAGGCTTGGCGTATAATCAAGAAGGGGTGTTTGTGCGTATTTGGCTTATATCCATAATTCTTGTGTGGAGGTTCCTTCCATGGATTTGACTCAGGTTGTATGTGAGTTCCCAAAGGTATTTCCTATAGACTTGTCGGGCATGCAGCACATTAGAGATATCGAGTTTTGCATTGACTTGGTTCCGTGCACTCAACCCATTTATATTCTACAATACCGTATGACCCTAGTTGAGTTGAAGGAATTAAAAGAGCAGTTGCAAGATTTGCTTGACAAGGGATTCATTAAACCTAGTGTCTTGCCTTAGGGTGCATCGATATTGTTTGTGAAAAAGAAGGACAGATCGATGAGGATGTGCATAGATTATCGGCAATTGATCAAGGTCACTATCAAGAACAAATATCCGTTTCCAAGTATTAATGCCGTATCTGACCAGCTTCAGGGTGCCAAGGTGTTTTCTAAGATTGATGTAAGATCTGGCTATCATCAGGTGAAGATTGGGGCATCAAATGTCCCTCAGATAGCTTTTCAAAATCGGTATGGTCACTACGAGTTCTTGGTGATGCCATTTGGCTTGACTAATGACCCAACAACCTTTATAGATTTGATGAACCAGGTGTTACTGCCTTTGGATTCCTTCGTGATCTTACACTATGTATTGTGATGCATTACATATTGGGCTTGGAGCGATATTCATGCATAACATTCGGGTGGTTGCCTACGCGTCTCGTCAGTTGAAGGTTATTGAGAAGAATTATCTCATGCATGATTTGGAGTTGGCAGCCATTGTTCATGCACTGCAAATTTGGAGGCACTATCTATACGGTGTTCCATGTGAGGTCTATACAGACCATCAAAGTCTCTAGCACTTGTTCAAATAGAAGGACCTTAACTTGTGACAGTAGAGATGGTTAGAGTAGCTGAAAGACTATGATATCACCATATTAAATCATCCAGGGAAGGCCAATATAATGGCCGATGCTTTGAGTAGGAAGGTTGAGAGCATGGGTAGTTTAGCATATTTACTGGCAGTAGAGAGGACACTAGCCATGCATGTTCAGGGTTTGGCCAATTGGTAAGTGAGATTGGATGTTTCGAACCCTAGCTGGGTTCTTGCTTGTGTTGTGGCACAATCATCATTGTTAGAGCGTATCAAGGCTCACCAGTTTGATGATCCTCACTTGTTGGTATTGAAAGACACGATGCAACGGGGTGGTGCCAAGGAGATTGTGATTGGAGATGATGGTGTTATGTGGCTTCAAGGATGGATTTTTGTTCCGAATGTTGATGGGTTAAGAGATTGATCCTTGGGGAGGCTTAAAGTTCGCGCTATTCCATTCACCTAGGTGTCACAAAAATGTACCGAGGCTTGAACCAACAGTATTAGTGGCGGGGAATGAAGAAAGATATTGTCATTCGTGTCTCTAAGTGCTTGAATTGTCAATAGGCGAACTATGAGCATCAGAAACCAGGCGGGTAGACTCAAATATTGGATATACTGGAGTGGAAGTGTGAGCACATCACTATGGATTTTGTGGTAGGCTTACCATAGACCTTGAAGAAGTATGGTGTAGCTTGGGTTATTATGGACCGGTTGACTAAGCTTGCACACTTTATTCCAGTAATGACTTCCTATTCTTCAGAGCGGTTGACTCAGATTTACATCTGGGAGATTATCCGCCTCCATGGTGTGCCCGTTCCCATCATTTCTGAGCTGGGTACATAGTTCATATCGAAGTTTTGGAGAGCCATGCAGTGTGAGTTGGCATGCGAGTCAAGCTGACCGCATTTCATCCTCAAATGGATGGACAGTCCAAGTGTACTATTTATATATTGAAGGACATGTTGCGGGTATGCTCTATGGATTTAGAGGGTCAGTGGGACCAGTTTTTACCTCTAGCGGAGTTCTATTACAACAATAGCTATCAGTCGTGTATCCAGATGGCTCCGTACGAGGCCTTATATGGGAGGCGATGTCATTCGTCGGTTAGTTGGTTTGAGCATGGTGAGGCTAGATTGTTGGGAACCGATTTGGTCTGTGATGCTTTGGATAAGGTTAAGGTGATTCAGGAGCGACTTCGTATAGCTTAGTCTAGGAATAATAGTTATGCAGAAAGGAAGGTTCGAGATATGTCTTACATGGCGGGTGAGAAGGTTTTTCTCCGAGTGTCACCTATGAAGGGCGTGGTGCGATTTAGGAAGAAGGAAAAATTGAGCCCGATGTTTATTGGCCCGTTTGTGATCTTGGAGAGAGTTGGGAGAGGTTGCTTATAGGATCGCATTGCCTCTTAGCCTAGTAGGGGCACATCTGGTATTTCTCATTTCTATGCTTCGGAAGTACCATAGGATAGGTCACATGTTTTAGATTTCAGCACATTAAAAATTAATGAGAACTTGACCTATGAGGAAGAGCCGGTGGATATTATAGACCGACATGCTCGAAAGTTGAGGTCGAAGAGTTTTCCTTCTGTGAGAGTGAAATGAAGAGGTCAACCGATTGAGGAGGCTACGTGGGAGTCTGAGTCTAATATGCGGAGTATATACCCCCACCTTGTTACCAGTCCAATTACTTTTCTATGTCTGTTCGAGGATGAACATTTCTTTTAGAGGTAGAGAATGTGACAACCCGATAGGTCATTTTGAGCACTAGCCTTTATTTCTGTGTTTCGAGACCTCTCATAGGTTTGTTTGATATTTATTAACTTGCGTGCGTGGTCCGTATCGCCTTTCAAAATGTTTTCATGTGAAATAAAGAAAAAGTGATTTTTAACTGAAAATAAGGCTAAAGTTGACTACGGTCAAGTTTTTTGGTAAACGACTTTGGATCGATGTTTTGATGATTCTGGTAGGTTCGTATGGTATTTTTAGACTTGTACGCACGTTTGGTTTGGGTCCCGAGTGACCCGAAGTCATTTCAACGCATTATGTGAAAGTTGATAGAAATTAAGTTTTAAGTTGAAATTTTGAGTTTTGATGATCGATTCTTGTTAGTTGATATTATTTTGGTTACTGGAGGTAGCGAGAGCATTTCTATGATATTATTACACTTGTGTGCATGTTTGGTTTGGAGCCCAAGGGGATCGGGTGAGTTTTGGATGCATGGCGGACTTATTTGGAATAACTGAGTATCACCTGTTAATGGTGTCGAGTTGCAGGTCTCGCATTTGCGAGAAAGTGATCGCAATTGCGAGCCTCACATTTTCTATGTTAGGCTAGCAAATGCAAAGTAAGAACTGGGGGATAGGGTTCGTATTTTCCAACAACGGTGTGCTTTTGCAATCTGGTCTGGGATCGCTTTTGCGGACCTAATGTTGCATTTGCGATACTGTGCTAGGTGGAGCACCTTCGTATTTTCGAAGTTTGGCTCGCATTTGTGAGGGGGTGTCCTTCGCAAATACGAAGGTTATGTCGCATTTGCGCCTCTTGCACGTGTGTGGCACTAATCACATTTGCAATAAGTCACTCACAATTGCGAACAAGAGTTCGCTATTGTGACATCTGCAACTGGGTAAAAGATGGGAAGGTCGGGACTTAGCTCATTTTATACTATTTTTCAATTTTAATCACTCTAGAAGTGATTTTTAAAGATAATTTTCTTTTCAAATTCATTGGTAAGCAACTTTAACTAATTTTTAATCAATTTCAATTATTTTTCCATCAATTTTATCATGAGATCCATGAATTCCAAGGTAGAAATTAGGGACTTTAGGAAAAAAATATAAGGATTTTGTAAAATTGAGATTTAGACCTCAAATTGAGGTCGAATTTCAAATAAAATAAAATAAATGGTCTCAGAGGTGAATGGGTAATCGAAATTTAGTCAGAATGTTAGATTTCGACAAAGCGAGCCTTGAGTTGACTTTTGTTGACTTTGTGAGAAATGATCAAAATTGAACATTTTTCATTCGTGGGTAGTTTCTAAAGATTGTTTTGAATTGTTCGAACGATAATTGGCTAGATTCTATTGGTTTGGAGGCTATTTCGAAAGAAAAGCCATGGTTGATTATTGAGTTGGTTGCGAAAAGAGGTAAGTGTCATGGTTAACCTTGATTTGAGGGAATTAGGACCTGATTGGTCTATTTGCTACTGGACTTATGTGTGGTGATGATGTATATGCTATATACGATTGTCATGGATTAAGCATTTGGGGCAGGATATTTAGTAGTTTGTCTTTAATTACTTCATGCCTTCATTTATTCCATGTTACTACGTGTCATATGCTTTAATTGTTACTTGCATTTACTTGTTAAATTCATGCTTTCATTCGTTACATGCCTTAATTTTCTATATGTCTCTATGTATCCACCTCTTTCTTTATTGACTGCCTTTACTTGCCTTATGTTTTTGTATGTTGCTAGATAGTCATTTTTATCCATCTTATGTCTTTATTTGTTTAATATCCATATTGCATTTCATTGTGAGATACACCATAATTGGTTGTAGATTTGTACATTCATGTTATATATTTGGGATCGGGTTGCTCGCCGTAATGATATTGATGTTGTATTTGGGATCGGGTTACACGCCGCAGTAAATATTGATATGTTGTTTGGAATCGGGTTGCACACTGCAACGATATTGATGTTGTATTTGGGATCGAGTTGCATGTCACAACAGATACTGGTATGTTATTTGGGATCGGGTTGCACACTGTAACAGTGTTGATATATATATATATATATATATATGTATGTGTGTGTGTGTGTGTGTGTGGATCTGGTTGCGCTCCACAATGGAGAAGATATATTATGAATGTTCTTGACTGTTGGTTCCGTATTCATGTTGTATTGTGAATTTAAGCGTAGATGATATTCTGGGAACCTTTGTTATGTACCTTCTGTTCCGGTTTACATGTTAATCCTTGTTCCTCTATTATGCTGTTATTTTTACTTATACTTTTACATATTTATAGTAAGTGTCTTGTTATAGCCCCGTTACTACTTCATCGAGGTTAGGCTCGATACTTATGGAGTACATGAGGCCGGTTGTACTCGTACTACACTTTTGTACTTTTTGTGCAGATTCTGGTATTGGTCTAAGTGGCGTTCAGTAGAGGCTTGCTTGTACTGTTTATATCCGGGGACTTGAGGTAGAGCTGCTCGATGTTCGTAGAACCTGAAGTCCTATCTTATCTTTCATACTGTTTATTTCATTCAGACAGTTATATTTTCATTTCAGATTTTATTAGTACTTTTAGCAGCTCATGTACTCGTGACACCAAATGCTGGGTTTAGACTAGACACTGTGTATCGATTTCATTATGTATTTTAAAGTTCTACAACTCTATCTTCTCATTAATCTGCTTTTAAAATTGTTAAAATAAATAATTGTGTGTCTAATGTTGGCTTGCCTAGAAAGTAGATGTTAGGAGCCATAACGACCTCGTGATTGGGATTTTGGGTCATGACAACAATACATCACAATGAGAATTTAACCTATGAAGAATAACCGGTAACTATTTTGGACATGCATGTTTAGAAATTGAGGTCAAAGGAGAATGCGTTGATGAAAGTGCTTTAGAAAGCACAACTAAGTGAGAAAGCTACTTGGGAGACTAATTCAGAAACCCTGAGCAGATATCCACACATTTTTAGCAATTCAAGTACATTTCTAAACCCGTTCTAGGATGGATAGTTTTTTAAGAAGTGGAGAATGTAACGACCCGACCAAGTCTTTTGAGTTCTAGAACCTCATTCCCTTATTTGAGACTTCCGTAGGTTGGTTTAATTATTTATGACCTGTGGGACGGGTGGTTTTGGTTTTCAAGAGGTTCAGGAGTGATTTGAAACACTTAGTTCTTAAGTTGAGGCTTAGGGTTGGAGGAGTTGATCAAAGTCAACATTATGGGTAAACGACCATGTATCTGCATTTGAAGGTTCCAATATATTTGTATCATGATTTTGGACTTGTATGTATGTTTAGTTTGGGTCTGCGGTTTCCCAAGATTGTTCAGCTTTTCTAGTCGAAAGTTGAAATTTTAAACTTAAGAAAGTTTGAGATATTTGGTTTGATGCTTTATTCTTGATTTTGATGTTGTTTTTGATATTTTGAGTCTTTGGATAAGTTTTTATAGGGTATACGAACTTGTTAGGATAATTGGACGGGATTCCGGGGGGCTCTAGTAAACTTTGGGATGATTTCGGAGCATTTTAGATGTCTCATAATTGTGTATAAGGCATTAACGGCCTGGGAGTTTGTGCTTCACGATGGCGTGGAGGGTTTCACGATTGCGCACAGATGGCAGGCAATGCATTGCAATCATGTGAGGTCTGTTGCGATCACGTAGGAGTAGATTGAGCAATAGAGGTTTTTTGCCGTGCGATCGCGTGATGGGGTTCGCGATCGCATAGATTGGACAAATAGTGCATCACGGCTGCGTGAGGGAGTTTGCGATCGCATAGAGGGCTAAGCCAGTGGCCTTCACGGTCGCGCAGGGCATGTCACGATCGCAATTAAGGATTTCGGACCAAGGGTATTTAATGTCTAGGTTTCAGGATTTAGCTTATTTTTACCATTTTTGAGTTTTGAAGAATGAGAAGAGGAGATTGTGAAGAGGGGTTTCACTCCAATCTTGAGGGTAAGTAATTTTTACTTGGTTTTAATTACGTATCTTGATTTCTCATGAATTTCTACACCTAAAATATAAAACTTAAGAGAGTGTATTTTGAGATTTTGAACATCGATGTGGACTCATTTATAAAATAATTACATATTTAGACTCGTGGGGTTATAAGTCAAAAACATTTGACTTTGGACTCAAATTTTGACCATGCGGGCGTATGTTGACTTTTGAGATTTGATTAAAGATTGAAGCTTTATTATTTGAAATTAATTTCTATGATTTTATTTGACCCAATTAAGTATTATTTGGTTAGATTTGGGTTGAACCGAATAGAAACAAGATGCAAGGAGTTGAAGGATATTGCTGAGCGTGCTTATCTACAAGTGTTTTTTTCTTTCTATCTTTCAAGTTTTGCTGGGTTCGAACTTTCGGATCTCAGATCTGAAACAACAACTTCAAAAACAAAAAAGAAAGAAGAGAAATTCTGGAAAAGAAAGTTGTTTCGAAGCCTTTCTCCTTCATTTGATATTTCTGGAAAGTTAAAGGGTCTTTTGGGCTGTTGAAAGTATTTTTTCTTTGGAGCTTGCTGATTTTCTCTGCCGATTGTTAACTGAGCTTCATCTTCTGCTTCTAAGCTTTATTTGGTTATTCCTTGTTGGTGATTTCATCTCTAGGTATGTTTCACATTTTAAGCCATCTAATTGAATTGATGAATGAATATCAGCTGTTTGATACCGTGTCATAATTCCAGCCTATTTATTTGCTTACTGAGTGGTTCTAATTTGACCATATGTGTTGTTATTTGTTCGTTTAAAATGAGTCAAATACTCAGTAACGTATGAGTTAATTTCTGTTATGCAACATCAATTACTGATTATTGTGTTAGCCAATCTTTGCTCACTAGTTAATGACTTCATATCCATTTGGATCTATGCATTTGAATACCAGTGGATTAAATATATGTATGATGAAGAAATCAGCTCAATGAAGTGGATGTGTGATTCTGCTGCCNAATTCTGTAAAAGAAAGTTGTTTCGAAGCCTTTCTCCTTCGTTTGGTATTTCTGGAAAGTTAAAGGGTCTTTTGGGCTGTTGAAAGTATTTTTTCTTTGGAGCTTGCTGATTTTCTCTGCAGATTGTTAACTGAGCTTCATCTTCTGCTTCTAAGCTTTATTTGGTTATTCCTTGTTGGTGATTTCATCTCTAGTCTCTCTTTGAGTTATTGGGGTTCCGAAAAGCCTTGGGCAAAGCGGGCGGCAACTTCCAACATAGCTGTTGTGGACAACACCTTTCTCGGC
>AWOL01S0015278.1:4013-20925 GCA_000715115.1 Nicotiana otophora | reverse complement strand
AAATTTTGTGGCCAAGGACAATGCCTTCCTCGACCATGAAGTGACATTTCTCCCAATTGAGTATCAAGTTCGTCTCTTCACATCTTTCCAATACCTTATCCAAAATTTTCAAGCAATCATCAAAAGAATTCATGACCACTGGAAAGTCATCTATGAAGACCTCAAGGAAATCCTCCACCATGTCCGTGCAGATAGCCACCATACACCATTGAAAAGTCGTCGGTGCATTGCATAAACCAAATGGCATCCGCCAGAATGCGAAAACATGTNCTTCACGGATGTTGGGGGTAGAAGTTTAGAAATCACCTCTATTTTGGCCTTGTCGGCCTCAATACCATTCTTTGAAATTTTGTGGCCAAGGACAATGCCTTCCTCGACCATGAAGTGACATTTCTCCCAATTGAGTATCAAGTTCGTCTCTTCACATCTTTCCAATACCTTATCCAAAATTTTCAAGCAATCATCAAAAGAATTCATGACCACTGGAAAGTCATCTATGAAGACCTCAAGGAAATCCTCCACCATGTCCGTGCAGATAGCCACCATACACCATTGAAAAGTCGTCGGTGCATTGCATAAACCAAATGGCATCCGCCAGAATGCGAAAACATGTGAAAATAGTCTTCTCTTGATCCTCTGGAGCAATAAGAATTGATTGTAGCCGGAATACCCATCAAGCAAACAATATAAAGCACGGCCGGCCAACCTATCAATCATTTGATCAAGGAAGGAAAGTGGAAAATGATCATTCCTTGTGACTTTGTTGAGCTTGCGATAGTGTCCACTTGATATGTCATCTTTATAGTCTCATAATTCATCGACCTCTTCTTTGTCTATTTGCTTGAGGTTCAAGAAGAACCTCTTCAACTTGGTCATCTTCCTTGTCCACATCCCCTAAAGGCATGTATCCGAGAAGATCATTATTGTTGAGAGCCATTGTTTCACCTATAATTATTTCACCAAAAAGATTAGTAACACGGAAGGAAAAGAAGACAATTCACACACAAAACCAAATATATATCTAAATTCGTTTTTATGCTCCTCGGCAATGGCGCCAAAAAATGATCTTGCCCAAGTCACACCTCAAATTTGGGTTGTGAAGCGGTCGATTGCAATAATAATACCCAACTAGGAGTCGGGATCGAATCCACAGGGAGCGTAGATGGGATTAATAGTATGTATTTGGTCTAAGCACGTGAATTGTCTAAGTTGCACTTCCACAAACTTTGTTTTGATTTTACTTCTAAAATTATACTACGGATTGTAATTGAAAAATATGAAACTAGAGAGAATGTTTTTGTTATTGTTTTTCAAATATGTAAAAGGTCTAGGGCTGTGACTTCCACCTAGGTGTTGGACTAACCGGTTGTGGGCTTTAGGGCGAGTTTCGTTGGTCGGGATGTATTATAGCAATCAACACTCAAATACCCACTCAATACCTCTCGGTAAGAGAGTGATTTTGCCCAATTTGGATTTCTCAAGTCCAAATGGGTATTGAACTAAACATTTGACAAATTGCTCAAGTCGGGTTTTGCTATATCTAGATTCAACCCTTTAATTGGGACTATCAATCTCTTGATTTCATCCCAAACTCTTGTTACCAAATTTTCCTAGACTAAGTTTTTCTTTCTCAAGTGTAGACCAAGTCAAATAGGATTGAACCAATGTTTGCAACCATTAATTCTACAATCATATCAAGAACTAGGCTAAATAATACATACCCAACCATAAACAAGCCCTAAATCAAACATCTATTAGGTTCCCACACTAGGGTTGGGTCACAACCCTACCTATAAATTTAGCTAATCATAGTGGGTAATGAAGAAAATAAAGAAGAAAAGATGATAAAACTCATATTGAATGTTTAATAGATGAAAATCCAATGTAAAATCAACAATATAAACTAAAGTTGCCTAAAAGAGTAAAGAAAAATGGATACAGATTTTCTAGTGTCCAAAAACTTGACCTAATTTCGTGAAAGTAGTCTATTTATATAGAGCTAGAATTTTCGGACAAAATTGCCCTTTCAAAGGTTCTGTGGTTGCACAATTATGTGTGTGGTCAGCACTTTTCTTCACCTCTTGACAGGAGTGGATTTTGCGGCCGCACAATTCTGGATTGCGGCCGTATCTCTTGAGTTCTGCGGTCCGCATAATTCTGGGTGCGGTCGCACATTTGATTTCTGCGGCCGCACAATTATAGTGCTGTCTGCAGTTCTTGTTGGGCTTGAATTTGAAACTCTCTGAACTTTGACTTCTGCGGCCGCACAATTATAGTGCTGTCTGCAGTTCTTGTTGGGCTTGAATTTGAAACTCTCTGAACTTTGACTTCTGCGGCCGCACAATTATAGTGCTGTCTGCAGTTCTTGTTGGGCTTGAATTTGAAACTCTCTGAACTTTGACTTCTGCGGCCGCACAATTATAGTGCTGTCTGCAGTTCTTGTTGGGCTTGAATTTGAAACTCTCTGAACTTTGACTTCTGCGGCCGCACAATTATAGTGCTGTCTGCAGTTCTTGTTGGGCTTGAATTTGAAACTCTCTGAACTTTGACTTCTGCGGCCGCACAATAATTGTGCGATCCGCACTTTACACTGAATCTCTGTTGATTCTTCTTCATATTATGCGGCCACAGATAGAATTATGTGGCCTGCACTTGAGCCTATGTGCTTGATTTTTGTCCTTGTTCAAAAGCACTCCTTCTTGAGTTGGATTTCATCGTAATGGCTCATTTTCCAATACTCCTGCAAGTAAGCATATTTCGTCAGTTTTTCGAGAATACCTTTAAACATTTTTGAACTAAAACAAAAGTCAAAAGGTGCAAATAAGTGGTCACAATCCCCACTTATTGACACCTACTGGACTAAATAACCTGAACAAGTATAAGTATATGAATAACAGAGTATAGTTCTACATAAAGACTACGCGAAGTGGCAAATAATACGGAAATTTCAGTAAGGAAGGAAAACAACAACTATCAACGGAACACAATAATAATGACATAGAAGAATGAGCGGGAACACAACCTAAATCCGATAATCACAGATAAAGAAAGGACAAGTAACAACTCAACAAAATGACCGCTTTCACACCAGGTTTTAGTCAATAGACTCCACGAGGTACCAAACCTCAGACTACGGGTCCCAATACCTGAACCCTAACACTTGGCATCCTGTGCCCTTATTACACTTTATAACCGCACTTGCGACTCACGTGCCAAATAGAGCCATTCTCACATAGAAGACAAGTAAACAAGGGTGTGCATCTATACTCAACAATATCAAAAAACCTCTTAACCGATAAGAGTACTTAACTATGTGTATGCTTGTGCAACTGTCCTAACATAGTTCATGCCATCTAGTAAGTATAGGAAAAGAAATGGACAACACGTAGGATATTTTCTCATAACTTTTCACAAGATAAATCTCACACAGGTAAGTGCACCACTACACAAATATTAACAATAAGAATGCCCCCAGGCCATCACAAGTCATCACAAATCAATCCCTGACACAACCCACCTTGTCTCTCCACGTGTGCAATAATATAGTAAATACCCGCCTTGTCTCGCCACACGTGCATAACAATGTTCCCACCTTGTCTCGCCACATGCGCAACCCACATATATATATCATGCTTTGTCACACCGCATGTGTAAATATCAATAGTAATAATAGCACGGAAGAAACCTCGTGCAACCCCATAATAATGACCGCACGTCAGAAACTTCATGCATCACAATAACAATAATTGCATGGCAGAAACCTCGTGCATCACCACAATAATTACAACAACAACAATGACAATAATACAAGAGTACGGCAAATAAGTCAACTCAAAAATTCTAAAACTCAAAGAAATGGAGGAACTAATTCACAAGAAGTAGCCACAATAGAGAATGCTAGTCATAATAAGAACAACTCAACAAGAAAGGAAATACTATGTAACAACAGTCCACAATATACAGTTCGCCAATGAGGGAGCTAACACAAGTCGAATAATTCCAAATAAGGACAAGTCAACTAAATTATAAGATATATAACTTCTTTTAAGATTGGGCAATTAGGAAAGAGATACAATAAATTCAATAAGGATAAGCAACAGAAAGGTAATCATAGCCTTAATTAACGGTGAACAACTACAAAAGAGATAATTATAGCTTCAAACAAAGATAAATAGTTAGGAAAGGATAACATGGCAATAGAAGAGATAACCATTTTAGTTAAAGGCACGGATGAATCAAATAAGCAACAACGGTGGATCATGAAGTAATTAATTCTAATTAAAGCAGGTATAGATGAACCTAGTAATTAAGAGACGTATTCATAACATAACAACTGCATAATCAGTGAATACAAGGACCTTAGAACCCTAAAAGGCTAATTTTCCACAAATACGCCTGAGCACGTGCTCGTCATCTCACGTACACGGACTACAATTAGCATATAAGACCCAAATCCTAAGGAGTAGTTCCCCCACACAAGGTTAAGCAAGATACTTACCTCAAAGCAGACAAACCGATAATCTAAAATGAACTTCTCGGGTGGAATGACCTCCGGACGGCTCAAATCTAGCCANTAGAAGATCCAAATCCTAAGAGGTAGTTCCCCCACACAAGGTTAGGCAAGATACTTACCTCAAAGCAGACAGACCGATACTCTAAAATGAACTTCTCGGGTGGAGTGACCTCCGGACGGCTCAAATCTAGCCAAAATAACTTCAAAGCACAAATAAAACTCGTAAGAAACTATTCCGGATCATAAAGCCTCAATCTTAATCAACATCCAAAAATCAACCCAAAAGTCGACCTCTGGGCCCGCACCTCGAAACCCGATAAATTTCACAAAACCCGAACACCCATTCTGATACGAGCTCAACCGTACTAAAATTATCAAATCCGATACCATTTGGTCCTTCAAATCATCATTTTTTATTTTTGAAAGTTTTTACAATTGTTCCCAAATTTTCCTTTAGATTCTCATGAATGTGATGTTATATCTAAGGTATAATCACAAAATATAATTGAAAATTTATTAGAGGTGCTTACCCAATGATTGTAGATGAAATTCCTCTCTCAAATTCTCCCACTCTCGGACCTAGGGTTCAAAATATGACAAAATGAAGCTAAAACTCTGAATGCCCATCATTTAGCAGGCTGTAGATGTCGCATTTGCGACAGGGGGTTCGCAAATGCGACCTTCGCAAATGCAAACAAAACATCACAGATGCGACCCCTGATAGACCAGACGAATATTGCATTTGCGATCAAACATTCGCAAATGCAAAACAACAGTTGCCGCAAAAGCGAACAGTATCTTCGCAAAAGCGGACTGAAACATATCGCAAATGCGAGGGAATTCTTCGCAAAAGCGAACTCTTCCCAAGCAGCCCAGGTTCGCAAATGCAAGGCTGCCTCGCAAATGCGGTAGTCGCATTTGCGACCAAAACATCGCAAATTCGATGAAACCAGAACAACACTCAAAAATCCTAACAAAACACTCTGAAGCTAATCTGAAACTCACCTGAGCCCCCGAGGCTCCAAAACGAACACCCACACAAGTCTAAAAACATAACACGAACTCGCTCGCGCAATCAAAATACCAAAATAACCTCTAGAACTACGAATCGGATGCCAAAACACATGAAAATCACAATGAACTTCAATAACTTCTAGAATCGCAACCAAGCGTCCGAACCATATCAAATCAACCCGGAATGACGTCAAATTTTGCAGGCAAGTTCCAAATAACATAACGTAGCTGTTCCAACTCTCGGAATATCATTCTGACCCCGATATCGTCAAAGTTAACACTTGGTCAAACCTCTCAACCTTCAAAACTTCACCTTTTCCAACTTTCACCGAAATGCTCCAAATTACCCTACGGACCTCCAAATCCAAATCCGGACGCACGCCTAAGTCCAAAATCACCCTACAAAGCTGTTGAAATCATTCAAAACCCATTCCGAAGCCGTTTACACAAAAGTCAAATTCCGGCCAACTCTTACCGCTTAAGCTTCCAAAACTTGAATCCTTCTTCCAATTTTACTTTGAATCATTCGGTAACTGAATTTGACCACGTACGCAAGTCAATACTCATAATACGAAGTTGCTCAGGACCTTACGCTGCTGAACGAGACTTAAATTCTCAAAATGACCAGCCAGGTCGTTACATCCTCTCCCTTTTCAACAAACGTTCGTCGTCGAACGTGCCAAGAATCACCTCGAAGTCATCAAACCACTGAATGCACATCTCTGACATACACCCGCGGGTGAACCCACGTCACCCCAATCCACATAAGTCTGATGACACCATATCAACTGTAATCTATCCCTTCTACAAACACTAATAAGCCTTAGAATCAAAATTCTCACCTTTCGTTCGTCTCCAAAAGACCCGATTCTAAATCCACACCCGGTATCAGTCTCAACCAGCTGCAACAACTCATACCTACCCCAAAAGTTATGACCACCCAACATGACACACTACACATGGTCCCATAATAACATACTTGATCACAATAATTGCCCGTAATCAAAACCAGCACCGGCAATTAGCCTCATATCCGTTAGAAACTCTTTCCAAACCTCTACAATGCTGACAATGATGTAAGAAACACGCAGACCTCATAACTATACACCCGGATCAACAAGTCACATCTAACGCCACCGGGCACACACCCCATAAACTAAACTCAAATAAGCACAAGACGAAAATGAATAAATAGAAAAGAGAAACACGTAAGAGAAACACATAAGAGAAATATCAAACAAGCCCGGTATGCACAACTCTCTATCAGAACCATGCTATGAATCAATTTAAAAAGAAATAATCAAGGTATATGAACAAACCATAAGGATCTCATCCTGATATAACTTCCACCGTGATACGCAGCCCGGCTCAAATATATCAAATCACATGGAATCGCGAGGGTCTTGCCGTCACTCTGAATCACAAGCCGAATACACATCATACCAATTGAAATCTTCCACTAACTCAATTCTTCCAATAAAATCACAACACTTATTGAACTCTCACCCCGGTAGAGTATCAAATCACAAATCGTAAACAAATTACTCAGGAATCACATCAAACCTACCATAATGGACAACATGAATTCACTTCTAGTTTTGTAACTCTTAATAATGGATAAAACAAATGATAGACACGGGCTACCACTCATAGAATCTCCCAACAAGGGCAGACACATAAACAAAATACTAAGTCATGAACTCACCTATAGGTGGGACAATAATAGGGAAACTCGCCCCGATAAGCAGAATTGAATTAAAATACGAATGGTTCCTCTCTATAACAAATCAAAAGCATACATGTATGACATCATCTGGCGTAGCGGTCTCCCGCATACTATATGAACACATCAACTGGTCGGGCCTCCCCCTCTTGGGCGCCCTCTACTCGCCTGAATACCCCGCTGTGACACATCTGTCCGGAGGCTGGGACAATCTCTCACCATGTGGCTGGTATCTCCACACTCAAAGCAACCTTCTGCTGATGTGGTTGTGGAAACTGTGCAGTACGGGTACCCTGAGACCCATGAGTACCTGAAACACCGTGCAAAGCCGGAAGTGCAAACTGAACCGGCTGACCCACAAAAACTCTACCATGTCGTACCCTGCCTCCAAAATAAGGACTGGTATATCTCTCTGGCCTACGAGGCCTCCTTATCCTCTCTCTCCTAACCTCGCCTGACCTCTCTCTCATGGCCCCACCTGTCATCTCTCTCTTAATCCCACATGCACTCCACTCGGCAAGCGATCCCTACCACCTGTTGAAACAAAACATCCGACTCTAACTCCCAAGCCATGCTGAACCAAATATCATGCCTGAGCCCCTCAATGAATCTACGGACATGCTCTCTAACTATAACGACCAAAGCAGGTGTATGTCTGGACAAATCACTGAACCTAACGGCATACTCTGATACTGACATAGTGCCCTGATGCTGCTTCTCAAACTCCACGTGCCATGCATCCCGAAGGGATTGAGGTACAAACTCTCACAGGAACATCTCTGAAAACTGAACCCATGTAAGTGAAGTTGACTAGGACTTGCTACCCAACTCATATGCCCGCCACCACTGATAAGCCGCTCCCTTGAGCTGGAACGTAGTAAAAGCAACCCCGCTCGTCTCCACAATACCCATAGTACGGAGAATGCGGTGACCCTCCTCCAGAAAATCCTGGGCATCATCTATCGCCAATCCACTGAAGGTAGGAGGGTGGCACTTTTTGTACCTCTCAAGTTTAAGCTGTTCTTCCTCAGATGTTGTTAACCTAACCACGAGCTGAATAAGAACCACAGGCTATGTTGCCATGACACCTGGAACCTGACCAACATGAACTCGCTGCTCTAGAGTGTGGGCGGCGGGAGTCTGGGTTCCTCCCCTGGTCTGTGAAGTAGCTGGTGAAACCAGAATCAACTCCGCCTGAGCCAATGTACCAAAAATGCTCAGGAACTGTGCTAAGGTCTCCTAAAGTCCGGGGGTAATAGCAGGCGCCTCCGGTACCTGTCCCCCAACCTGAGCTACTGGCGGCTCCTTAACTGTTGCTCGGGTAGATGCTCTAGATGCGGCGTGTGCTCCTCTTCGACCTCTGCTTCTGCCCCTAGCTCCGGGGGCAACGTCATCAGTAACTGCAGCTCGTGTCCTCACCATATGTGAGAGAATGGAATGATAAAAGCTTCAAACTTCGAGATCAATAAACTCGCACGATAGGAATGAAGGAAGTGAAACTGTCCTAATCGTTCTGTAGTCTCTCGAAGATAAGTATAAGTATCTATGTACTGATCCGCAAGACTCTACTAAACTCGCTTACGACTCGTAGAACCTATGAACCTAGAGCTCTGATACCAACTTGTCACGACCTAATTTTCCCTCCATTGGGTATCGTGATGGCACCTAGTCTTAGGGACTAGGTAAGCCTAGCATTTACTGAATAACAACAACAATTAAATAACATCTAATAATATTTGAAATAGGAATCTCTATAAAATTTATAATTCCCAAAACCGGTAGTACAAGTCATAAGCTCTATAGAGTTTGCTACAATTTTTCTAAATACAACTGTTTGAAATAAAGTAAACCGTGTGAATACAAATCAGAAGGTGACTTCGAAGCCTACTAACGCAGCAACAGGTTTACCTTGAGTCTCCACAGCAACAGTCTGCACAACTAGCTAATGATCAACTAACTTCGAAATACCTGGAGCTGCACAAAACTGTACAGAAGTGTAGTATGAGTACACCACAGTGATACCCAACAGTATCAAGACTAACCTCAGTGGAGTAGTGACGAGGAACAGTCAAGACACCTACTGGACTAAATAACCTGAACAGGTATAAGTATAGGAACAATAGAGTATAGTTCTACATAAAGGCTATGTGAAGTGGCAAATAATACGGAAATTTCATTAAGGAAGGAAAACAACAACTATCAGCGGAACACCATAATAATGACATAGAAGAATGAATAGGAACACAGCCTAAATCTGATAATCACAGATAAAGAAATGGCAAGTAACAACTCAACGAAATGATCGCTTTCACATCAGGTTTTAGTCAATAGACTCCACGAGGTACCGAACCTCAGACTACTCACCACCCACGGGTCCCAATACCTAAACCCTAACACTTGGCATCTTGTGCCCTCATTACACTTTATAACCGCATTGGCGACTCACGTGCCAAATAGAGCCATTCTCACATAGAAGGCAAGTAAACAAGGGTGTGCATCTATACTCAACAATATCAAGAAACCCTCTTAACTTTTAAGAGTACTTAACTATGTGTATACTTGTGCAAGTGTCCTAACATAGTTCATGCCAGCTAGTAAGTATAGGAAAAGAAATGGACAACACGTAGGATTTTTTCCCACAACTTTTCACAAGATAAAGCCCACACAGGTAAGTGTACCACTACGCAAATATCAACAACAAGAATGCCCCCAGGCCATCACAAGTCATCAGAAATCAATCCCTGATACAGCCCACCGTGTCTCGCCATGTGTGCAATAATATAGTAAGTACCCGCCTTATCTCGCCACACATGCATGACAATGTTCCCACCTTGTCTTGCCACGTGCGCAACCCACATATATATATATATATATATACATATATATATATATATCCCGCCTTGTTATGCCGCATGTACAAATATCAATAGTAACAATAGTACGGCAGAAACCTCGTGTAACCCCATAACAACGATCGCAGGGCAGAAACCTCGTGCATCACAATAACAACAACCGCACGGCAGAAACCTCGTGCATCACTACAACAAGTTCAACAGCAATAATGACAATAATACAAGGGTACAACAAATAAGTCAACTCAGAAATTCCAGAACTCAAAGAAACGGAGGAACTAATTCACAAGGAGTCGCCACAATAGCGAATGCTAGTCATAATAAGAACAACTCAACAAGAAAGGAAATACTATGTAACAACAGTCCACAATACACAGTTCGACAGTGAGAGAGCAAACACAAGTCGAATAATTCCAAATAAGGACAAGTCAACTAAATTATAGGATATCTAACTTCTATTAAGGTTGGACAATTAGGAAAGAGATATAACAAATTCAATAAGGATAAGCAGCAGAAAGATAATCATAGCCTCAATTAAGGGTGAACAATTACAGAAAAGATAATTATAACTTCAAACAAAGATAAGCAGTTAGGAAAGGATAACATGGCAATAGAAGAGATAACAATTTCAGTTAAAGCACGGATGAATCAAATAAACAACAAGAGTGAATCATGAAGCAATTAATTATAACTAAAGTAGATAGAGGTGAAGCAAGTAATTAAGATACGTATTTATAACATAACAACTACATAATCAGTGAATACAAGGACCTAACAACCCTAAAAGGCTAATTTTCCACAAATACGTCCGAGCACGTGCTCGTCACCTCACGTACACGGACTATAATTAGCATAGAAGATCCAAATCCTAAGAGGTAGTTCCCCCACACAAGGTTAGGCAAGATACTTACCTCAAAGCAGACAGACCGATACTCTAAAATGAACTTCTCGGGTGGAGTGACCTTCGGACGGCTCAAATCTAGCCAAAATAACTTCAAAGCACAAATAAAACTCATAAGAAACTATTCCGGATCATAAAGCCTCAATATTTATCAACATCCAAAAATCAACCCAAAAGTCGACGCTCGGGCCCGCACCTCAAAACCCGATAAATTTCAAAAAACCTGAACACCCATTCCGATACGAGCTCAACCGTACTAAAATTATCAAATTCCGATACCATTTGGTCCTTCAAATCATCATTTTTCATTTTTGAAAGTTTTTACAATTGTTCCCAAATTTTCCTTTAGATTCTCATGAATGCGATGTTAAATCTAAGGTATAATCATAAAATATAATTGAAAATTTATTAGAGGTGCTTACCCAATGATTGTAGATGAAATTCCTCTATCAAAATAGCCCATTCTCGAACCTAGGGTTCAAAATATGACAAAATGAAGCTAAAACTCGGAATGCCCAGCATTTAGCAGGCTGCAGATGTCGCATTTGCGACAGGGGGTTCGCAAATGCGACCTCCGTAAATGCGAATGAAACATCGCATATGCGACCCCTGACAGACCAGACGAAGATCGCATTTGCGATCAAACATTCGCAAATGCGAAACAACAGTTGCCGCAAAAGCGAACATTGTCTTCGCAAAAGCGGACAGACACACATCGCAAATGCAAGGGAATTCTTCGCAAAAGCGAACTCTTCCCCAACAGCCCACGTTCACAAATGCGAGGCTGCTTTGCAAATGTGATAGTCTCATTTTGCGACCAAAACATCGCAAATGCGATGAAACCAGAACAATACTCAAAATTCTAACAAAACACATAGAAGCTAATCCGAAACTCACTCGAGCCACCGAGGCTCCAAACCAAACACCCACACAAGTCTAATAACATAACACGAACTCACTCGTGCGATCAAAACACTGAAATAACCTCTATAACTACGAATCGGATGCCAAAACACATGAAAATCACAATGAACTTCAAGAACTTCTAGAATCGCAACCAAGCGTCCGAACCATACCAAATCTATCCGGAATGACGTAAAATTATGTAGGCAAGTTCCAAATAACATAACGGAGATATCGCTAAAGTCAACTCTTGGTCAAACCTCTCAACCTTCAAAACTTCACCTCTTCCAACTTTCGCCGAAATGCTCCAAATTACCCTACGGGCCTCCAAATCTAAATCTGGATGTACGCCTAAGTCCAAAATCACCCTACAAAACTGTTGAAATCATGCAAAACCCATTCCGGAGCCGTTTACACAAAAGTCAAATTCCGGTCAATTGATTTCGACCACGCACGCAAGTCAATACTCATAATATGAATCTGCTCATTACCTTACGCCGCCGAACGAGACTTATATTCTTAAAACGACCGGCTGGATCGCTACACTCAAAGGTCAAACTGCGATCAACTCTTTTCATTTAAGCTTGAAAAATAAGGATTGCTCTTTCAATTAAATTCTTAATCATCTGAAAACCAATATCGACCACACACAAAAGTCATAATACACATTACGAAGCTTCTTGAGACCTTAAGCCAACGAACGGGGCGCTAATTCCCAAAACGACCGGTCGGGTCATTAAAGACTCATGCCTGAAGAAATAGTTACTAGGTGGAATTATACCTTTTTATTCTTAAGATGTTGTTATAAATATAGAATGCCTATAACTAAAGTTGTTAATTCTCATTGTACCGACCGTTTGTTAACATCTAGTACTTGGAATGTCATTGAAGATGTTGTAAAAAATTTACAAAATATTTATGTAGCTACACTTGAGTTTTCTGCAGCTTATTATCCTACTGTTGCAATTGGTTTAGTACATATAGGTGAAATTTATTTTTTACTTCATAATTTCAAGAAGAAAAAAGGATATAGTTCTGTTGTTGAATCTATGCTAGATAAATTTAAGAGAGATTTATATCCTATTCCCCTTATTTGCCTAATTAGTGCTATTTTAAACTCTTCTATCAAAATAGCTACTTGTCCCCAATTAACCACTTCTTTGTATGCTTATATAGATATTGGACGAAACTGAAACCCCTGATATTGACACTTGCATTTGTGATCTACACAAATATTTATAAGCTTTATATAATTATTATGCTAACATTGTCGGTGCTTCTTCTGTTGTAGATGCAAATACAAATATTCCTTCAAGTTCAGTTTCTAGTTTTTACATCCGCTTCTGGTGTTATGGAGAATAATGATGGCATTGAAGATTATTTAATTTGGTCTACACTAGGGGAGCATCAACAACCCAGTAACAGAAATATTGATGAGCTCCAATTCTACTTGCAAAAGACAACAGAGCCCCACATAAAGGAATTTCAACCGCGGGCTTGGTGGAGTACCAACTCAAATCAATTTTCTATTCTTTCGGCCATGGCTCGAGACATGCTAAATGTGTCGATTTCAACAGTTGCATCAGAGAGTGCATTTCGCCAAGCAAGGCAACAACTAGGAGATATTTGTCACTCATGGGTAGCATTTAGCCAAGCAAGGCAGCAGCTAGTGTGCTTTAGAGATTGGATAAGATCATAACGGTGAAATCAAGGACGTGAAGAGGCAGATGAACCGGAGGACCAAGCAATTGGAGATATAATGGTTTATGATTTTGATTCAAGCAATGCCGAAAATCAAGAATCTCGTGTTGACGTGGAAGAACTTACAAGAATGATGCAAAGCATGTGATGTACTCTTTCTTATTTTTTATAATTGTTGTAAACTTTTAATTTGCAAGTTCAAAAATTAAAAAAAAATCAAACTAGAACTTGAAAATTAATTTGAAGTATTATTATGCAATGAGAATATGAAATGAAAGCCTCTGAAATTTGATCCTTACGTATTGGTCTTATTAAATAAATTTTATGTAGCCACTTAACTTCAATTTTCAGAATTTAAATTTCAAATTTCAAATTTCAAATTTTAAATTTAACACTTTAAACTTTTAAGTTTAAAGGTTTTATTTTATGTCTTAAAATACTTATTTTATTATTTAAAAGTTTGCAAACACTTAAGTATCAACCACATTGAACAAAAAATCATAATACACTAGTAAAAAAAACTCATCCCGATTCAAACCGGATAAGCCCGAATACGAACGGACCCAATAGAAACCTGAATTATCATAACCCACTACCAACCCAGAACCCCATCCCACTAACTAGCCCACCCCATAACTGGACAGGCTATTTTTTCCCCTAACCAGTCCGTCCGGTAAACACCCTTAATATGCCATCACTCACCTATCTGGTAGCAATAACTTTTTAATCTAACAACAAATAACAAATAAAAAAAATATGTCCCTGGGTATTAAGAACTTAAACCCGCAAGCAAACTAATGTTCGTCAGGAATGAATATTTCAATGTATATGTAAAAATTTAATTACCATGGTCAAGCATAATTTTTGTCTCTTCTTTTCATAATCCTTGTTCTCTCCTCAACATTTGGGTTCAGAGTCTTCTATACTGAAGAAAATAACTCCCTTTCTTACTAATTTTCAATCTATTCATCATTTTATTTGTTTATTCATTTTTGGTTAGATTAAAAAATTATTGTTGGTTATACTGGTTGGACAATAATAATTATGTGTGGGGTGGGGGTATTGTGGAAGAAGAAGAAGAAGAAGAAAAATAAGAAGAAGAAGGGGAGAAGGGTGGGGCTTAAAATTAGCGTGGGAGTGGGGGACGGGGTCTAGAAAGTTGGGGATTGACGACGACAACAAATTGAAAAGGGGGCTATGGAAGAAGAATTAGGTCTTTTTTCCTTTTTTATTATTTTCATTTGTTTTCTTCAAAGATCCTTTTTAGATACAAAAATCATGTGGTTGTTTGTGATTGGTCAATTCTGCCATGTCACTCTGATGTGCAGTTCACATGCCTTAACTTGTGTGCATAGATAGTATGTGGTGTTCAATATGTACAAATTTATTGAATATTAAGTGTTCAATAGATATTAGATGTAGTTAAGGTGTTAAAATAAAAAGTGTAGCCAAGTTTAAAGAGCCCTTTAGGTATTTGGCAGTCACAGCCCAACCTGGGGGTACGACCGGCACACGATGCCCGAGGGCCCGTGCGAACCAACATCTATACTTACATCTTTCAACATAAAAGCTAGGACATCAAGGCATCCAAGTATAATACCAGAATTTAAATGATCATAACTAACTGTGGGAGATATCTTAACATTTTATTTACATACATAATCGTTGCCAACAAGGTCACGGACAACTTTTACATACACCCGAACACTAGTCTGCAAACCTCTAAGAATACCCAAAAAATAAATATATGCATATATCATGGTCGAGGCAAGGCCCCACCAAACCCCAAAATGATTGGAACTTATACTTCGGTACCTATCGACTTCTGAACAACTACTCCGGAGAACTGGAGCGCAATAACAAACAGATAAAATAGGCACCCTACTGAGGAGGGACGTCACAGGGTCTATTTCTACCTATGGGCATAAACACATCATCCAAAAGAAAAGGGGCGTCAGTACGAAAAATATACTGAGTATGTAAGACCGATAAGGTACGTAAATCAAAGACATAACATGAGAGGTGTGAATACATAATTTCAACCTGAATATCGAAGACAAGCCACCGGGGGCGTACACTGCGGAAACCATGAATCATAATTGCATGCAACTTTTGTAAAAAGTGAGCCTCTCGTTGGGTCTGTGCATTAAAAACATAATATAGTATCATTCAGCTGCTCTTTGGGGCACACTATATCATATTGTATCAAATCGTACCCGGCCTTAGGAGATCTTGGTTGTACCCGGTCTCAGTAGAACTTGGTGTACCCTATCTCAAAAGGATTCAGTAATATTTCATTTCATATTATTTTTTACCCGGACTCATAGAGAGCTCGGTCGTACCCGACCACATAAGGGCTCGGTAAACATTTCACATCGTATCTCCTCATAACTAAACTGATCAGTGGTTGCACAATATGTTTCATACTCGGCTATCTATAGCACGGCTCGGTAAAGTAAAATAGATACATATATATGCCACGACCCCAAATCCCCTTTGTAGGATGTCGTGAAGGCACCTAGTCTCTAAGACTAGGTAAGCCTAACAAAACATGTGAAATAACGGAATAATAATGTAAATCTCAAAACATCAACAACTATATGAAATGAAATATGTAACTCAACATGTACATCTCCCAAAACCCATTGTAAATACAAGTCACAAGCTCTAGATATAGTATTGAACACTCCTATACATCACTGTCTACAAAAATGTAAAGAGATAAGAAAAGAACAAGATAGAAGGGGACTCGGAGGCCTACAGACGCGGGCAGGTGTACCTTGAAGTCTCCAATAAGCAAACCACACAACGTGTTAACACCGAAGCTCATAGGATGTACCTGGATCTGCACAAAATATGTGCAGAAGCGTAGTATGAGTACACCACAATGGTATCCAGTAACTGCAGCCTCCCGAAGATAAGTACAGACGTCTCCGTACCGATCTAAAAGACTACTAAACCCGCTCATGACTCGTGAGACCTATGTAACCTAGGCTATGATACCAATCTATCACGACCCAAACTAATCCAAGTCGTGATGGCGCCTATCGTGGAAATAGGAAAGCTGACTCATTTCCAAAACAAACCGATATTTTTATTTCAAAGATAATTTCAATGTTATTTAACATAAAAACCTTCATAAAGGAGTTCCAATCAAAATAAAAGTGCAGAAGGAAAAGCCCGACATCGGGGTGTCACTAGTCATGAGAATCTACTACAATCTGTCTAACAATATCAAGGCTAACTCAGCCTGGAAAATAGTTAAATACAACTAGAGGAAGATAAGAGGGAGAAGAGCAGGGCTG
>AWOL01S0015277.1:0-21986 GCA_000715115.1 Nicotiana otophora | reverse complement strand
TCAGGTCTTGTTACTGTTAAGTACAACAACTTCCCTATTAACCTCTGGTAAACCCCAGAATCATGTAGCAATTCATTTTCTGCACTGGCTAGAGTCACTACAAGAAATCAACCTTATTGTGGCGACTACAGTCGCTACGAAATCCCTCGTAGTCGCTGCTAAAAGGTATCAGAGGCGACTTTTGTATTGCCACAAGCACAACCGTAACTAAAGGTTGGAAAAAATGCTACAAAATATTTTTCAAACAAGAAAATATTAGATGAGTCGCCACTATATATTCACCTTTAGAGGCGACTAGCATCGCCACATAAAATATTAATGTTCAGTGGCAAGATTATGTCGCCACTATATATTCACCTGTAGCAGCAACTAGCATCGCCACAAAAAATATTAATGTTCAGTGGCAAGATTATGTCTCCACTATAAATGTCTTTTTGTAGCGACTAAAGTCGCCATAAAATATTTAACCATGAAAGACACAATATTTTCTGTAGCAACTAAAGTTGCTGCAAAAGAAATAGATATGCAGTGGAAATTTTTATATCGCAACAATTACTAATTTTTTGACAAAACTATGCCGCCACTAAAACTAATTTTCTCATCAATTATAACGACCAAAATTATATACATTTCCATACCAGTAGGAACCTAATTCTCTAAAATTTCATATAGAGATGTTCATATCAATTGACTATCAATATTAAAGCAACCAATAATGTTTGACAAACACCAAAAGAATTTCTCAAGCCGAATATTATAAATATTATCATTACTAAAAAGTCAATTACATATATACTACCCAACACTTCATTGTGCATTGTAATTGTACGCATATATATATCCCAAAAAGACAAAATATTAAGTGCCTTGTAACTGCTCCTTGCTCGACACCATCCTTGAACGATACCATTATTTAAGTGCCTTGTCCCTGCTAGACAAAAGTAATATATATAAGACATAATGAGATTTGTTATATCCATTCACATGCACATGCTTACTGATTACCTTTTCTTTTTTCANTTGAACGATACCATTATTTAAGTGCCTTGTCCCTGCTAGACAAAAGTAATATATATAAGACATAATGAGATTTGTTATATCCAACTACTATCAAAATTCTAAGAATTTGCAATCTATGTCAAAGGAAAGCCAGAAGTTGCTTGTGACAATCAATTTAAAGAAAATCGAGAATCTAGGAGTGTTAAACACGTTAGAAACATGCATCGAGGCACATTAACGTCCCATGCTATCTGTAGAACTCCAAATGCTCCTTCCCTTTTCTTTTTGTTAACTATAAAAGTGGACAATTCATATGAGATTTTTCAAGCACATGCTTACTGAACCACAAGCACATGAAGAATTTGCTCATCAGTTTATTCATTNGACATAATGAGATTTGTTATATCCATTCACATGCACATGCTTACTGATTACCTTTTCTTTTTTCATGAACATGCAACTCTTCTTCAGCACCATTAAATGCATAATGTCAATTGAGTATACTTTTGAAATAATTGAATTTCTCACACATGACATAATATGTTTGACATAAAGTAAGAGTGTTATCCCATAAAAGCAAGTCAAGAACCACTTTATCACATAATTGAACAACAAATAGTATTATGTTACTTGAAGACTATAATTTTTTACAAGTGAAGATTATATTATTATATTGTAGTCTATTGTCTAAAAGGCATCAGAAAAACGTAAGCAGTCCTGCTATCATATTCTTAGTTAAGAATGAAAAGGATTCTTTGTATACCAAGCTCTCTTTCATCCTGGCCAATATGCTGGAAGGGCCAAATCTTATATATTCAGCTTTAAATCAAAACAAGGCAGGAAACATTTTGTAGACAACAACACTTCTTCTGGTTAATAACATCTAGTGTGTTGGATAAAATTAGTCATCTAATGGTTGCATATTTAAGGAGTAGCATGCTTTCAATCACGAAAAACGTTGACATAAACCAATACACAACTGTAAGACATAGACAGGATAAATTTGGTCACCAACAGATATGGTAACAAAGAGGAGCTCCAATAATAATTGAGAATACTGGACAGGATAAGTTTCAGGTAATTCCTCTGAACAGTCAAAACATTGAAATGTAATAACAAGGAAGGATCAAAGAGTAGAAAATCACAACCTGGCCATCGCTTCCCCACCTTACCCCTGATGGCTGTAATCAGTGGCTTACACTTACAACTTTCACGACCCAAAATCCCACTAGTCGTGATGGCATCTAACCCAACCCGTTAGGTAAGCCAATTTTCATTTATCCGATTCTNTCCCCACCTTACCCCTGATGGCTGTAATCAGTGGCTTACACTTACAACTTTCACGACCCAAAATTCCACTAGTCGCGATGGTATCTAACCCAACCCGTGGAGGAATGTGGCATGACTGATCCTGGATTTACTGGTAGCCCATTCACCTGGTGTAATGGAAGAAGAAGAGGCAGAAGAATTAGCAAAAGACTAGACAGAGTTCTTATTAACGAGGAGTGGGCTGAAGTTTTTAACTCAGTCAAAATTGATCACCAATCTAAAACTGGCTCTGACCACAAATTGCTTTTAATAAGGCGCACTAACGACCGTCAGGAAGTTATCAAGTACTTTAAATTCTTGAACTTTTGGACTGATCAGGAGGACTTCCTTTCCTTAGTCGAAAGATGCTGGAACACCAATGTTCAAGGCAATCCTATATGGATTCTACAACAAAAACTCAAGGCGTTAGCTAAGAGTCTAAGTAGATGGTCAAGAGACACCATTAGAGATGTGCATGAAAATGTCAAACAAATGGAGGAGAACACAAGACTTCAAGAGGAAGCTTATGATTTAGATGACTCAGAGGAGAACAGACAGGAGCTCCACAAATCACAAGCAGAATACATAATATGGCTCAAGATGCAAGACTCCATTCTGAAACAGCAAGCAAGAGTTAAATGGGCAGAAGAGGGTGACATCAACAGTAAATACTTTTACAGTGTCATCAGAGAAAGAAGAAGGAAAACTCAGCTCAACATGATAAAAAATGGAGATGGTGACTGGGTAGAAAGAAATAGGAACATAGCATAAGCTGCTATAGAACATTTCAGCGATATTTTCTCTCAACCTAACAATACCAGTGATATGAAAATTTTTAGGAAATGTGAAAAGTTGATCACAAATGCAGATAATGAGTTACTATAACACACCCCAACTATTGAGGAGGTGAAAGAAGCAGTGTTCTCTATGGATCCTAACAGTGTTGCAGGTCCAGATGGATTTAATGAACATTTCTTTCAGAAAGCTTGGGATATTGTCAAGAATGATATAATGGAATTTGTATCTGCCTTCTTCAATGGAGCAAACCTCACCAAATATTATACTCACACATGCTTGGTCTTGATCCTAAAAATTAGTTCTCCTGAAAACTTTTCCCAGCTAAGACCTATAAGCTTGTGTAACTTTACCAACAAGATCATCTCTAAGCTTATTGCTATGAGAATTAACCCTCTTCTACCCAAGATTATATCAGAGAACCAAACTGGCTTTGGGAAAGGTAGACTAATTACAGAGAATATTCTCCTCTCAAGAGATTGTTCATGGAATCAATAAGAAGAGAAATGGAGGCAATATAGTTATGCAGTTGGACATGTCTAAGGCTTATGACAAGTTGTCATGGACTTTTCTGACTTTAGTCCTCAGGAGAATGGGATTCTCAGAGTGGACCATTGAAGTGATTCATAGACTCATTGTTAATAATTGGTACTCCATCATTATCAATGGTACCAGGCACGGTTTCTTTAATTCCTCCGGAGATCCTCTTTCCCCCTCCTTATTCATTATAGCAGCAGAATGCCTCACCAGAGCACTCAATCATCTTCACACCAAACAAGACTTTGTGGGATTTTCAATGCATAAAAGAGGGCCACAAATCAACCATCTCAGCTATGCAGACGATCTCGTGCTTTTTTCATCAGCAAACAAAAGGTTTATCAAACTCATTAAGAAACAACTCAAAAACTATCAGGAGGCTTCTGGTCAAGAGATCAATAAGGACAAGAGCTTTTTCTTAACTCATGATAAGATGGATAATCATCACATGAGAAAGATTAAGAAGTGGACTGGCTATAAGCACAGTCATTTTCCCTTTACATACTTGGGATGTCCAATTTACTCATGAAGGAAGAAAATCAGCCATTTCACAGATATCACCACTAAAGTCCTAACCAAAGCAGGAGGATGGCAAGGTAGATTCCTCTCCCCTGGTGGTAGATCAGTCATCATAAAGCATATCCTTCAATCTCAGACTCTCCACTTGTTAGCAGCTATGGTTTCACCTATCACTGTGATGAACCAGATCGAGATGTACTTAGCAAATCTTTTTTGGGGACAGAATGAGGGAAGAAACAAATACCATTGGAGTTCATGGGCCAAGATGTGCTACCCCACTGAGGAGGGAGGACTAGGGTTTAAAAGAATTCATGACACTAGTAATACCTTCCTCGCTAAAAGATGGTGGAGACTCAGAACTGAGGAGAACTTATGGACTAATTTCATGGCTGTNAGAATTCATGACACTAGTAATACCTTCCTCGCTAAAAGATGGTGGAGACTCAGAACTGAGGAGAGAACTTATGGACTAATTTCATGGCTGCCAAGTACTGCCCTAGAAGTAATCCGGTAGCCAAGGTAGTAAGTTCCAGTGACTCTAATGAATGGAGAAGCTTATTGGACATTAGAGACAAAGTAGAAGACAAAGTTATTTGGAGGGTGAATGAAGGAATTCTTCTTTTCTGGTGGGATAATTGGACTAATGAGGGACCTATTAACTCATTAGTCAATCTCACATACAAGCCTGGAAACACTAAGGTGAAGGATTTCATCCAGGGTCATAACTGGGATGTTGAATCTCTAAAGAATGAAGTCCCACAGAACATTATTGAAAACATTCAATATGTGGATTTGGGAGATCCTAATACTAAAGACCAATCCATCTGGAAACTTAATACGGATGGTAGTTTCTCTTGTGCATCGGCACTTCAAACTCTGAGGCAAAAAACAATCATTATCCTATGCTTAGCAAAATAAGGCCCAAAGAAGTTCCTTTTAAGATATCCTTCTTTATGTGGAGACTCTTAAAGAATAAATTGCCTCTTGATGGTAATACTTAGAGATTTGGTATCCATACGGTCTCCAGATGTTCTTGTTGTAGTCAACCTAAGAAAGAAAGTCGACATCATTTGTTTGTTGAGAGTGACACTGCAAGAGCTGTTTGGCATAATATATCCAGACCATTAGGAGTCAACTGGAGAAGAAACAACATCATCAATGTGTTATATCAGTGGTGGAACATATCTCTAAAAAACCCAGTGCATAAACTTATCCTTCACATAACTCCCATTATCACTTTTTGGGAAATTTGGAAAGCTAGATGCTCTAAAAAGTACAGCCAAAAAAATACTACCATTGCCAAGATTTGTTAACAAATTGTGTTTTTGAGTAAAACTTCCATGGGTATAAAATTTAGTAGGATGGAAAATGAATGCAATTGGAACCAAACCTGCTACATAGCTGAGAGCTATAAACCTAGACTCAGGAGCATTATGGTGACATGGGTAAAACCAGAGGATGATAACTGGAAGCTGAACTCCGATGGCAGTTGTATGATAACATTGGGCAAAGCTGGTGTTGGAGGGATTGTTAGAAGAAGTGGAGATATGGTAATGGCATATGCTAATCCTATTCAATTCTTGACTAACAATTTCTCTGAATTGAAGGCTGCACTTTTTGGAATTGAATGGTGTTGTGAACAACAATTCAACAAGCTTACGGTAGAGCTAGACTCCCTACTGGTAGTTCAAATGATATAAGGAAAGGTAAAACCACCATGGAGAGTTCACAAAGACATATCAACTATCAGAGAAAAAGTAATGAAGAGGAACATAGAAGTGCGTCATTGCTTTCGGGAGGAAAACACAGTAGCAGACTCCTTAGCCAAGCATGCTACGAACATCCTGGAAAACAAGTTATATTTGCACGAAGAGGAATTACCTTGGGGGATATCTGAGAATGGACAAGTTACAAATACCCTCATTCAGGATCAAAGAAACCAAACATTCTGGATGTTTTTTTGAACCACCTTAGATAGGTACTGCTAGCTGGATATGGATCAACAAATACCATATATCACCAGCTAACAAAAACTTTTTTTGGATAGAATAATTAGAGAAATGCCAAACTATGTAATGAATGGATCCACATTCCTTTTGTTCATGGAGGTCAGGCATAGCCCCCCTCCTTGTAATCGTGATGCTTTAGGAATAAAAGATTACCCCACTGTGGGTTTATCTTTAAAAAAATGCACACAAGATATTTGATAGAGTACTTACCTTTACACATTGGTATATGTAAAAGCTCCTAAAATGCTCTCAACTTCACCCTTACTTCTGCCGCACAACACAGCACTCCCGCCCTACAATCATAGAATAATCATGGCATCACAACCACACTCCACCGATTCCAAAACCACAGAACCACCAGATAATGCAACTACGCAAATTGACACACCCTCACACGTCACAAACCCCGACCACCCACCTTCTTGAATAAACTAATTACTAATACCCAATTATCTCCAGATCTCAATAATCCTCACCTTCAATTGCATCCCATTGATATTACCGATGAAAGCAATACCACCAACGACCCATACAACTTTATTCCCATCACTACTGAAGACAAATCACGACTCTATTCACTATGGCAATTTTCAGTCATCGTGAAGGTCTTTGGGCGTAAAGTTGGTCACCAATTACTACGACAAAAGATCTACGCGCAATGGAAGCCTATGGAGGAATTACCCCTAGTTCATTTGGGCACATACTTCTTTATATTAAAATTTCAGAAGAAGGAAAACATGCTGAGAGCCTACACGACGGGCCTTGGTTCATTCTCAACCATTTTCTCTCCGTCCGAAAGTGGGAACCCAAATTCCTAGCCTCCACAGCAAAGCTCACATACTTAGCCATCTGGGTACGGCTCCATGAACTCCCAACGGAATTTTATGACATAGATATACTCCAAAAGTGGGCAATAAAATAGGTAAACTATTAAAAATTGATACATGTACCTCCACAACTACACGAGGCCAGTACACAAGAATTTGTGTCAAGGTGCCCTTAGAAAAACAACTGAAATCACACATTTTCATTGACACTCATAAACAAATTATATTATATGAAGGAATCCATCTCCTCTATACAGCTTGTGGTAAACTCGGCCATTTACAGAAGACCTGCTCTACCTTAATCCATCCACCATCCACATCCAATTCCTTGCAAAATACACCACCTTCTCCTACAGCTACTACCAGTGCACCACAAAACACAAATCCTTCCCAAGAATGGAAGACGGTGCAATTCCCGAGAAAATCCGCCGCAAAATCTCGCGTCCACCAACCAACATTCGCTGACACAGGAATTTCGTCGCATACAATAAAAGATATGGCTCACGCGCCACGCGTAAGTAAGTCCCCTAACCCTAACTATTTACTTAATCAAACTTCAGGAACTGAAGGTAATCCAAATCATAAAGTTTATAAAGCTATTAATCAGTGGCGTCCGCAAATCTTTAATCACTCAAATAAATTTGCCAACCTACAATTAGATGACCCACAGTCGCACAACAACACAGATACGGAGGCCCAAAACTTAGAAAGCACACCACCAACCCACTAATCAATACTACACATGAATTACTACCAAAATCTGAATCCAAACGACACCTTGCTAATGACACCACTCACCACGTAGACTCACCTGCCATAAATCACCACTCCCTTACCCCACACACCTCCACGTCAAAAGATCTATACATATCACCTAGCCCTACTATCCAAAACCAAATCTCCTCATACTTTCAGAATACCAAGGTAATCATCACCCTGCTAACCCTCTAATATACAAAACTCCTCACATGTTTGGGGAATCCAGAACAGGAAGAAACTACACAAAACACTCCTCAAACCATATCAAATATCACCATACATATACAGTCAAGACAAAACCATTGTTCACCTTCACATCGCACCACTACAGGCTCTACAACTATAAATCAACAATCATCACAACCCACTACACCTCTAAGCTCCTTCACTGATACTAATTCCACTATAAACCATGCATTGAACACACCCACTATTCCCTCCCAGATCATATCCAACTCTTCATCCACCCACAACTCCTCCCCGTTACCACTATCTCCAGTCCACTCACTTAATAATGAACCCCAACTCTCGTATCTTCACAGCCCAAATACCCCATGCAGTGATCGATCCAACCTCATGGTTGGAAGTAGGTCTCCAAGACCATGCTCTCATTTTCACATTGGAAGTGAATGGGCAGGAGGTCACGCTATTACTCACCAACCCAATGGACCTAGCTCAAATAGTCACCGAGGGGATCCGTCTACCGGCGGACATCTATGACCGGCACCTCTAGTCTATGATGCAAGCACCATACCTAGCACCCTACCAACCATTGCCGAACCTTGCCCCCTACTGGGATCCCACACACTTATATCCCCACATTCTCCAACTTCCATTTTACCCGTCACCAACTTTCCTTCCCCAGACACCCTGGATACAACCATATACCTTTCCACAGATGAACCAATCACCACCAAACTCACCTTTAGGCCCACACGACCCACTACCTCCCTCCCCTCCGAACACACCACCCCCTCCCAATCAAGAAGAACCAAGCAAAAACCTCCAACAGGAAATAACATCAGCAATGGAGCTTTACATGAACACACGCCCAGAACCACTATGGTTAGCAGGGAATCAAAATTTTTGTGGTAAAGGAGGAGTATGCAAAAATGTTTCATCTAAACTGCCCTCCCAACCTACACACATGCTCCCTATGCATAAGGCCCACCACAAATCGGGCAGTGGGCAAATATGCAGTGGTACTGATTCCCTCACTCTCCATGTATATGGAATGAGGAACACTGATCCCACAACACCCATGCCAGAACAAACCATGCAAGAATCTAATAATATGAATATGAATTTTATTGTTTGGAACTGCAGTGGTGCCCAATCACCCGATTTTTGCAGAAACTTTAGGTCATTACTGGACTACCATCGCCCGTTTCTAGTTGCTCTATTGAAAACCCATCTAGCTGACCACCAAGCTCTTAAGGAGGATTTTCAATTATCTGACATGGCTCAGGTGTTAGCTGTGAGCCAATCTGGTGGAATATTGCTTTTATGGCACCATGACGCACTTACAGTGGATATTCTTGCCACTACTCAGCAAGAAGTTCACTGCATGATCAAGGTATGTCCTCATCCTCAAAACTAGATATTTTTCACAGTATCTGCTAGCACTCATTATAAAGATATAAACATTTTATGGCAGAATCTTAAGTGTATAAAAGATCTTTACTCGGGTCCATAGATACTAGGTGGAGATTTTAATGAGATCCTTTCAGCGGGAGACAAATATGGTGGTAGAGATATTAATTTAAATAGATCCTTTCAGCGGGAGACTATATAAATTATTGTCACCTTGCAGACTTAGGTTTCAAAGGTAGTCGTTACACTTAGACTAATAATCGTAGTATGGGTCATCATATATTAGAAAGATTAGATAGATTAATGACCAACTATGAATGCCACAATTTATTTTCAAATTATCTAGTTACTCACCTCCCCTGTACACATTCGGACCACTGCCCGTTATTATTACAACTAAGCTACCACAGGAGAAAATCTAATAAAGTCTTTCGCTTTGAAACAATATGGGCTTCCCATCCTTAATTTAGATCTTTATTCCAATCAGTATGGTCTACACATGATCAACTTTTACCTGTCATTGAAAACTTCATCACCATTGTCCAAGCATGGAACAAAACTCATTTTAGCAATATCTTTAAAAATAAAAAATCCTTCTAGCCAGGTTAGCAGGTCTTCAATCCTCTCCAAAGTATCCAACTAGTATATTTTTACAAAACCTTGAAAACGAATTAATAGGAGAGTACAACTGCATCCTTCAATAAGAGGAAGAATTCTGGAAACTCAAATCCAGGATTATTTGGCTAAACCAAGGCGACGCCAATACCAAATTCTTTCACCTCTCAACTCTCCAAAGGCATCGTAGAAATAAAATTATAACACTCCAAGATGATGGAGGCAATTGGATTAGTGAACCTTCACACGTTCATTCCCACATCTTGGACTACTACCAAAATTTATTCACTACTAGTTCCTCCTCCTCCACCAACTCCTCTCTCACATACACCCACATTTCACTCTCGCAAGCAGATCAAAATACACTCCTACAACCACTACAAGATAGTAAAATAACTGAAGCAATAAACTCCTTCCAACCATTAAAGGCTCCGGGTCCATATGGACTAGACCCATATTTCTATCAACACTATTAGTCTGACATCAAGCACTTAGTCACCACATTTTGCCATCAAAATTTTAGGGAACATACAATATCAAGTGAAATCAATACCACATATCTTTGCCTCATCCCAAAAACTAAATATGCCACATCCATTACACAGTATAGACATATTAGTTTATGTAATACTATCTATAACATTATTACAAAAATTATTGTCAATCGCCTCAAGCCAATTATTCAGAAAATTATCAACCCTACCCAAAAAAGTTTTCAAAAAAACAAGTGAGCGGCAGATAATGCTATTATAGTCCAAGAAATCATTACTAAATTTCAGCGCATGAAAGGCATAATTCCCCATATGCTTATGAAATTAGACCAGGAAAAAGCATTTGGTCGGCTAGAGTGGTCCTTCATACGTCAAACGCTTGCTCAATTGAATTTTTCTGGACCACTTATTCATCTTATCATGTCTTGCGTCTTTACATCATCCATCTTCGTCCTTATTAATGGTATTCCTATGGAATTCTTCCATCCAACTATAGGAATACGTCAAGGCGACCCGTTATCTCCATATTTATTTGTTGTATCAACGGAAATGCTCTCCCGTAGTATAAATACAACAGTAGATTTTCAACTTTGGTCGCCTATACAACTCTCCAAAAATGGTCCAAGTATCTCTCATCTTTTCTTTGCCGACGACATCATTCTCACCTCCAAAATAACAACGAAGAGTTGTCTTACAATAGTCGATACTTTAAACTATTTCACTACTCTCAATGGCTAATCCATCCATTTTGCCAAGTCCAAAATCTTTTTCTCCAAAAACTGTGACTCCAATAATAAACAATTTGTATTGCACAATTTCAATATGACTGAAGGACACCGTTTTGAAAAATACATTGGATTCCCCATATTCACTCGTAGACCTACTAAGACCGATTTTCAATTTTTATTAGATACGTTTAAGACACAACTGGCGGGATGGAAATCTAAACACCTTACTATGGGAGGAAGAACAACTCTAATTCGATCCACGCTAAACACTCTTCCAAACCATATTATGCAATACATCTTCGTCCCCAAAACCATCCTATCACACTTAAACCGCTACCAGCGAAATTTTCTTTGGGGTACTACCACACAAAAGCAAAAATTACACCTTATTAAATGGAGCAAAGTTACTAGCCCAAAATCGGAAGGGGGTTTGGATATACAAAGGCTAGATACCAAAAATCAAGCCCTTCTACCCGACGTTGCATGGCGATTGTTCCATAATTCACTACAACTGTGGGCCCGAGTTCTATTGTCAAAATACAACCGACAAAGTGCCCTCTGTTCACAACGATCTTTTGTTTGGAAAAATATTTTGGCAGGATAGGTAACATGTCAAAAAGGCTACAAATGGAGAATAGAAAATGACAAACACATTAATTTTTGTTTCGATCCCTGGAGTAAACATAATACCACCCTTCGTTCCCTTATCCATGGTCCCCTCCAGCACAATGAAGAGCTTTCCACAGGTGCGAATTACACCCCAAATGCCTCATGGAATCTCAACACCATCTCTTTCCAACGACCACATGATATCACACAACAAATACATACCATATATCTTCCACACACCTCCCTACGATTTGACAAGATCATCTAGGCCCTTACAACGGAGGGCAAATTTTCAGTAAAATCCAGTTACCACTCTCTCAACCCCCCTACACCTTCGCCTCTCTTCACATGGGTATGGAAACTCAAGCTTCCACCAAAACTATTACACTTTATATGGGTATGCGTCCACGATCGACTACCAACAAATTTATCTTGCATTCATATCCATCATTAACTCAAACATTTACCCCATGTGCCACATGACACCTGAAACTTCACAACACATTTTCTTTCAATATCCCAAAGCCAACCAACTATGGTCATAACTGTCACGATCTAATTCTCTTATAAGCCGTGATGGCACTCAGCGCCGCCGCTAAACAAGCCAACAGTGAACTAACTACGTGATTTCTCTTTTTAATAAATTCTCAAATAATTAAATTCCATTTACTAAGAGACTTAAGAAGTAGAAAGTATAATAAATAAAACATAAGCAACTGAGTTAAATCATAAACCACAGTAACAATCCAAGACCACAATGTCTGCTAGTATATGCCAAGGACCTGGTGTTACAAGTATATGAACACTAATAGATTATACAAAACTCTAGCTACTGTCACAAGTATATGAGCACTCTAAACATGCTGCATCCATTACCCAGTATAGACCTATTAGTTTATGTAATACTATCTATAAAATTATTACAAAAATTATTGTCAATCGCCTCAAGCCAATTATACCAAAAATTATCAACCCTACCTAAACAAGTTTTCAAAAAAACAAGCGAGCGATAGATAATGTTATTATAGTCCAATAAAGCATTACTAAATTTCAGCGCATGAAAGGAAACATTCTCCAAATGCTTATGAAATTAGACGTGGAAAAAGCATTTGATCGACTAGAATGGTCCTTCATACATCAAACGCTTACTCAATTGAATTTTCCTGGACCACTTATTCAACTTATCATGTCTTGCGTCTCCACATCGTCCATCTCTGTCCTTATTAATGGTAGCCCTACGGAATTGTTCTATCCAACTAGAGGAATACGTCAAGGCGACTCGTTATCTCCATATCTATTTATTGTATCAACGAAAATGCTCTCCCGTAGTATAAATACTGCTGTAGATTATCAACTTTGGTTGCCTATACAACTCTCCAAGAATGGTCCAAGTATCTCTTATATTTTCTTTGCCGATGACATCATTCTCACCTCCAAAATAGCAACGAAGAGTTGACATACTATAGTCGATACTTTAAACTATTTACTACTCTCTCTGGCTAATCCATCAATTTTGCCAAGTCCAAAATCGTTTTCTCCAAAAAATGTGACTCTAATGATAAACAATTTGTATTGCACAATTTCAATATGACTAAAGGACACCGTTTTGGAAAATACATGGGATTCCCCATATTCACTCGTGGACCTACTAAGACCGATTTCCAATTGCTATTAGATACTTTTAAGACACGACTGGCGGGATAGAAATCTAAACACCTTACTATGGAAGGAAGAACAACTCTAATTCGATCCACGCTAAACACTCTTCCTAACCATATTATGCAATACATCTCCATCCCCAAAACCATCATATCATACTTAAACCGCTACCAGCACAATTTGCTTTAGGTTACTACCGCACAGAAGCAAAAATTACACCTTATTAAATGGAGCAAAGGTACTAGCCCAAAATCGGAAGGGGCTTTGGGTATACAAAGGCTAGATACCAAAAACCAAGACTTCTACCCTACGTTGCATGGCGACTGTTCCATAATTCACTACAACTGTGGGCCCGGGTTCTATTGTCAAAATACAACAGACAAAGTGCCCTCTATTCACAACGATCTTTTGTTTGGAAAAATGTTTTGGCAGGATAGATAACATGTCAAAAAGGCTACAAATGGAGAATAGCAAATGACAAACACATTAATTTCTGTTTCGATCCCTGGATTAAACATAATACCTCCCTTCGTTCCCTTATCCATGGTCCCCTCCAACACAATGAAGAGATTTCCACAAGTGCGAATTACACCCCAAATACCTCATGGAATCGCAATACCATCTCTTTCCAATGACCACATGATATCACACAACAAATACATACCATATATCTTCCACACACCTCCCTACGATTTGACAAGATCATCTGGGCCCTTAAAACGGAGGACAAAGTTTCGGTAAAATCCAGTTACCACTCTCTCAACCCCCCTACACCTTCGCCTCTCTTCACATGGGTATGGAAACTCAAGCTTCCACCAAAACTATTACACTTTATATGGGTATGCGTCCACGATCGACTACCAACAAATTTATCTTGCATTCCTATCCATCATTAACTCAAACATTTGCCCCATGTGCCACATGATACCTGAAACTTCACAACATATTTTCTTTCAATATCCCAAAGCCAGCCAACTATGGTCATAACTGTCACGATCCAATTCTCTTATAAGTCGTGATGGCACTCAGCGCCGCTGCCAAACAAGCCAACAATGAACTAACTACGTGATTTCTCTTTTTAATAAATTCTCAAATAATTAAATTCTATTTACTAAGAGACTTAAGAAGTAGAAAGTATAATAAATAAAACGGAAGCAACTGAGTGAAATCATAAACCATAGTAACAATCCAAGACCACAATGTCTGCTAGTATATGCCAAGGACCTGGGCGTCACAAGTATATGAGCACTAATAGATTATACAAAACTCTAGCTACTGTCACAAGTATATGAGCACTCTAAACATGCTGCATCCATTACCCAGTATAGACCTATTAGTTTATGTAATGCTATCTATAAAATTATTACAAAAATTATTGTCAATCGCCTCAAGCCAATTATTCCAAAAATTATCAACCCTACCCAAACAAGTTTTCAAAAAAACAAGCGAGCGACAGATAATGTTATTATAGTCCAATAAATCATTACTAAATTTCAGCGCACGAAAGGAAACATTCTCCATATGCTTATGAAATTAGACGTGGAAAAAGCATTTGATCGGCTAGAATGGTCCTTCATACATCAAACGCTTACTCAATTGAATTTTCCTGCACCACTTATTCAACTTATCATGTCTTGCGTCTCCACATCGTCCATCTCCATCCTTATTAATGGTAGCCCTACGGAATTCTTCTATCCAACTAGAGGAATACGTCAAGGCGACTCGTTATCTCCATATCTATTTATTGTATCAACGAAAATGCTCTCCCGTAGTATAAATACTGCTGTAGATTATCAACTTTGGTCGCCTATACAACTCTCCAAAAATGGTCCAAGTATCTCTCATATTTTCTTTGTCGACGACATCATTCTCACCTCCAAAATAGCAACGAAGAGTTGACATACTATAGTCGATACTTTAAACTATTTACTACTCTCTCTGGCCAATCTATCAATTTTGCCAAGTCCAAAATCGTTTTCTCCAAAAACTGTGACTCTAATGATAAACAATTTGTATTACACAATTTCAATATGACTGAAGGACACCGTTTTTGAAAATACATGGGATTCCCCATATTCACTCGTAGACCTACTAAGACCGATTTCCAATTGTTATTAGATACTTTTAAGACACGACTGGCGGGGTGGAAATCTAAACACCTTACTATGGAAGGAAGAACAACTCTAATTCAATCCACGCTAAACACTCTTCCTAACCATATTATGCAATACATCTCCGTCCCCAAAACCATCCTATCATACTTAAACCGCTGCCAGCACAATTTTCTTTAGGTTACTACCGCACAGAAGCAAAAATTACACCTTATTAAATGGAGCAAAGTTACTAGCCCAAAATCGGAAGGGGGTTTGGATATACAAAGGCTAGATACCAAAAACCAAGCCCTTCTACCCGACGTTGCATGGCGATTGTTCCATAATTCACTACAACTGTGGGCCCGAGTTCTATTGTCAAAATACAACCGACAAAGTGCCCTCTGTTCCCAACGATCTTTTGTTTGGAAAAATATTTTGGCAGGATAGGTAACATGTCAAAAAGGCTACAAATGGAGAATAGAAAATGACAAACACATTAATTTTTGTTTCGATCCCTGGAGTAAACATAATACCACCCTTCGTTCCCTTATCCATGGTCCCCTCCAGCACAATGAAGAGCTTTCCACAGGTGCGAATTACACCCCAAATGCCTCATGGAATCTCAACACCATCTCTTTCCAACGACCACATGATATCACACAACAAATACATACCATATATCTTCCACACACCTCCCTACGATTTGACAAGATCATCTGGGCCCTTACAACGGAGGGCAAATTTTCGGTAAAATCGAGTTACCACTCTCTCAACCCCCCTACACCTTCGCCTCTCTTCACATGGGTATGGAAACTCAAGCTTCCACCAAAACTATTACACTTTATATGGGTATGCATCCACGATCGACTACCAACAAACAATTATCTTGCATGCCTATCCATCATCCCACCAAAAACTTTCTTCTCCTTTTTCCTCTGGCAAATTTGGTTATCTTGAAATCAATATGTTTTTAAGAATAAAAACATATCACTCAGTCTCCCACTCGTAATATCAAAGGCCTCGGAATACCATTTCCTTACGAACAACTATCTCAGATCGCCTAAAAAATTCCCACTCCATGTTTAATGGCACCCACCACCCAATGATCATTATAAATTAGCAACTATGTAACTAGGTTGCCAACTGCGCAACCCGCTCCCTGTATCTTTTAACTACTTAATGCAAAATCTCTTTTGTTGACAAAAACAAAAAACAGAAAATTCCTAGAATGCATGGCATACTTCGGTGTTCCGTTCATTCCATTTATAAGGAGTACATATTATTTGATTGAAGAGTTGAAAAAAATGTATACATAGATATGGGCTTTTTAGTCCCTTATCAATAAGGGTTCTTTTAGTCCCTTATAAATACAACTGGTGATTTGTAGATAGCTTGGGTTCAAGCTAGCTGCAAGTTGAATTACGTCAACGCATCTTTATATAAGTCCTGCAAGCCTATTTAAAGAAAATACACTCCCTCTTTCACTTTGTTTGGCATATTTTCTATTTGGAGAGTCAAAGATACTCTTCTTTTACCAGATTTTTCTTAAATATTTTTTTATAGTTTGAATTATTAACTACTTTGAGCTATAGTACTTTCTATATATAGGCAGTGGCGGATCTACCCGTTTAGGAAGGGGTGGCATGGCACCCGCAATCGTAAACTAGACAAAGGTGTCGTGGCTGTTAGATCTTTTTGAAAGCTTTTCTTGTATGTAAAATTCAAGTTTAAATTTATCTTGAACCTTGTACGACTTTTCCTTTTCTTTGTGCTTTTTATTTCCTTTTGTCCAGTGTTTTTTCTTTTCGGTTACACCCAATTTTCTATTTGTCGTTTTATTATTTCTTATATTTTTCTTTTCTCTATTCTATTATTTTATATGCGGTCTCTAGCAAGAATACTCAAAAAAATACGTGTTATTCTATGGTTATTAAATATAATTTAAATCTCTTTACCATTAAATTATGATGAAAATTTCGTAAGCATTACTTACAAAATATGAGATTTATGATATTAATTTTTGGAAACTTATAGATAATTTAACTTTATACTTATAGGGTATAATTTATCTATTGAAGATATTTTTAAAATTTTTCTTATTCTGGTTGATGTAATTCCCTTATTGAAAATGTTATGTTACTTGTGTAAATTTATTTTTAATATACAGAAAAAGACGTAATTTCCTAGTAAAAATGTTAATTTTACTTGTGTTGTTATAATAAAGTGGGATTCCTTATTTAAAATGCCAATTACGTTTTTTTATATCCGAGATTTAATTTTTATATTTACAAATAAATAAATACCTATTAGGTTGACCCGAATAAACTCAAAAAAATCGAATAAACGTTCCTAACAAATTTCGTATTAGTCATTACAAGGTATACATTAAAGAAAAGTATGGCACCCGCCACCTTCAAATCTTAAATCTACCTCTATTAATATAGGTTTTAATTATGTAACTTTGATCCTCATACTCCAAACTATGTTAAACAAAGTGGAACAGAGAGAGTACCTAGCTCATTGGTCGTAGATCAAAATAGAAAATTGAATTTCACAAGGCAAAATACATCGCTAGCCCCTTAAAATTGTTTACACTTTTCACTTAGACGCCTTTCACATAGAGCGTGAGAGATCAACTTTTTCATTTTAAAAATTTTTTTCTCTTTCTTTTTCCTCCTACTCTTTCACACACCATCACCTTCGTCTATCTCTCCACTAGTCCTCCTTGTGCTGGCTGTTTATAAGTTGCAGACGGGACTTTCCCTGAAGGCACTGAGGAGGAAATGTGGATGTCGGCCGATGAAGAAAGGGCATTTTGTAGCTTTCGATACAACCCCATCCGAAAATTAGATTTCTTTTAACTTTTTCTTTAGTTCAAAATATTGTTTTTTAATTCATTTAAATCCACGTGTTCCTATCTTATTTTTACTCTGGCGTGTGAAGTACATTCATTTTTTTTGTTATTTGGCTGACTATCAATTTTGTGCACATTTGAGATGTGGTTGAAGTGTTCAAATGAAATAGACTTAGCATAAAATGTCTTAGTGAAAAGTGCAAATAACTTTAAGTGGTTATTCTGCCATTTCACAAATATGTCCTCAAGTTTATTCAGGAGGAGAAAGATATCTCCTGAAAGTTTGAAAAGACAAAAATACTAAGACTAGTGGAATCATACAACAATTTCCATTTCTAGATGATATGCATCTTCCATTTTAGGTCTTAGTGACTTCATCAACTACTTTTAACGCTTAATTTATGCAATTTCTATTACCTAATATAGTTATTCTGAACTCCAACCTTTATTCAAATTTTGTCACCTGCTTTAAACTGTCTGTTGATTACTCCACAATATACACTTAACTTTTTATTGAAAAAGAAATTAAAAGAATTTAGAAGACGCTGTGCTTTAATTTAAAGCTATCATACTTTGAATTATACAAAAATGCCACTATGTCCAGCATTATCTAGGTAGGGCTTTCTTCTTGTAGTATGGGCGAAAAGGCACGAATACACTAAACAATCTCCTAATGCTTTACTAGTATTATTTTCCCGCATCCTTCAAAAATCTACTGTTGTTGCTTATTCTTTTAGTCCACCGGCAAAAGATGTATAGGATTAAGCATTCGTCTTTTATCAACCGTCTCGGGCTCGAGTTCTAGGAATGGAGAAAACTTTGATGGTCTAGAGCAAAAGCGCAGCCCCGGTGGCGCAAGAAGCATCCTGTGTTACCAGGGTCTGGGGAAGGATTGTATCTCAAGGGGGTGTGATGTAGGCATCCTATCCTAATACATACACCAGTGGTTGATTCCACGGCTCGAACTCGTAACCTATATATATGTCACACAGAGACAACTTTACCCAAGCGCTAATATAAGCCAATCGTGGCATAAATCAATAAAGTCCGCTGCGGCGTGTAGACCTATCCCATAAATATCGCTCACAATCAGACCCCCGGCCTCACTCGGTCATCATCCTCACCAATATCTCGGCCTCACAAATCTCATGCCAATCAGCCCAAACAATGATAACATGATGCGAGACAAATGATAACAGAGACTGAGATATAATATGCAAATGAATGAGTATGATTCAGTATGTAATTGGAATTTAAGCAAATAACTCAACAGTAGAAATGACCTTAGAAGGTCCCAACAGGATAAGCATATAGCCTAAATATGGTTTCTAACATGGATCATGGCTCAATTACTCTAGCACGTAGTAATTTCATGGATAGAAACAATATTTGGTAACTACACTGTACCACATAATCAACCGATTCATAATTCACACAGTGCACGCCCACACGCCCGTCACCTAGCATGTGCGTCAGCTCAACACCAAATACATAACACGCATGTTCAGGGATTCATACCCTCAACACCAAGTTTAGAAATGACATCCCGCCAAACAATATTTTAAAAATTCCATCCCGCGCGTACCGACCTCTAAACGGCTCAAAACTAGCCAAAAGCAACTCAAGAACATCAAATAATGCAAAAAAAAAAAATCGATAAAGGTTGAATCTTTAATCAAAGACCCAAAGTCAACCAAAACGTTAAACCCGGGCTCGCACCTCGGAATCCGACGAAACAATCCAACAACTCATTCAATTACGAGTCCAACCATACTAGTTTCACTCAAATCCGACTTCGAATCGATGTTCAAAACTCAAAAATTCACTTTATAAAATTTTAGACAAAACCCCCCAAATTTCACTTTTAAATCATCAATTAAATGCCAAAACCTAAGATGGCTTTATGAAATATAACCAAAATCGAGTATACAACACTTACCCCAATCCATGTGGTAAACATTGCCTCCAAAATCGCCCAAATCCGAGCTCCCCAACTCAAATATGACCAAATAAACAAACTCATGATATTATATGCTTCTGCCCAGCTGTTCTGCCTCGTTTCTTGCGCCAAACGATCCCAAAACTCTCTTTTAATGCCTCCTATGGACTCCTCGTAAAATTCTAATCAAGTTAGATTTTTAAATCACTCAATTTGACCTTATAATGAAGGAGATATGTTGGTTTTAATATTTAAAAATAGTGCAGATTTTTAAATACGAATTCAGTGATAATTTCGTAATTAATCTAGAAACAAATCTAGCAAACCCTATTCTTAGTAAAACGACCATAAATTTCTCATACGATGTCGAAACTTGATGATTTCAGTTGCTATAGTTCCAAAATTATGATATGCATATAATGGCTTAGTTGAAACACAAATTAAAGGCCGTTTTCTCAATATGGTAACCTTTATACGCAATTCGACGTCGAAATGCAAAACAATTACCATGCAGCCCAATCTTATCCAAAACTCATCGGAATTTAACCAAACTTTGTGGATATATACAAAATCATCATACAAACTTATTGAAATAATTAAAACTCGATTCTGAGTCCGTTTTTCTAAAAGTCAAACCTTGGTCAACTCTTTTAACTTAAAACTTCTAAAACGAGAATTATTCTTCCAAATTAATCCTGAACCGCTCGGAAATTGAAACCAATCATACACATAAGTCATAATACATAATATGAAGCTACTCAAAGTCTCAATCCACCGAATGGAATGCTAAAACTCAAAACGACNAAAAAAAAAAATCGATAAAGGTTGAATCTTTAATCAAAGACCCAAAGTCAACCAAAACGTTAAACCCGGGCTCGCACCTCGGAATCCGACGAAACAATCCAACAACTCATTCAATTACGAGTCCAACCATACTAGTTTCACTCAAATCCGACTTCGAATCGATGTTCAAAACTCAAAAATTCACTTTATAAAATTTTAGACAAAACCCCCCAAATTTCACTTTTAAATCATCAATTAAATGCCAAAACCGAAGATGGCTTTATGAAATATAACCAAAACCGAGGATACAACACTTACCCCAATCCATATGGTAACAATTGCCTCAAAAATCGCCCAAATCCGAGCTCCCCAACTCAAATATGACCAAATAAATAAACTCATGATATTATATGCTTCTGCCCAGCTGTTTTGCCTCGTTTCTTGCGCCAAACGATCCCAAAACTCTCTTTTAATGCCTCCTATGGACTCCTCGTAAAATTCTAGTCAAGTTAGATTTTTAAATCACTCAATATATCTCCTTATAATGAAGGAGATATGTTGGTTNTAATATTTAAAAATAGTGCAGATTTTTAAATACGAATTCAGTGATAATTTCGTAATTAATCTAGAAACAAATCTAGCAAACCCTATTCTTAGTAAAACGACCATAAATTTCTCATACGATGTCGAAACTTGATGATTTCAGTTGCTATAGTTCCAAAATTATGATATGCATATAATGGCTTAGTCGAAACACAAATTAAAGACCGTTTTCTCAATATGGTAACCTTTATACGCGATTCGATGTCGAAATCCAAAACAATTACCATGCAGCCCAATCTTATCCAAAACTCATCGGAATTTAACCA
>AWOL01S0015274.1:56652-90595 GCA_000715115.1 Nicotiana otophora | reverse complement strand
AAAAAAAAAACAGATACCATGTTGGAGGCAAATGGTATGGGGAAGAAAGGAATTATAGCTGATCATAACTACTGTTGTTGGTGGTCCATATCCATATATGAGAATAGTGACCCTTGAAAGGATGTGTATGAAATTAATTGCCTTAGTTCCTGTACTGATTGATTTTTATTCTGAAAAGCGCTCTCCAATATAATGTAGATAGATCATGTCGTATATATTGGTCTGGCAATTGGCCCATTTTGAAGATTTGTGCATGGAGGGCCCTCTTCCTTTCCAGCTTACTCAATCTAAAAGTGGGGTGCGGGGGTTGGGGACTTGGGTATGACTATGAGACAAGAGACACAAAACTTGTTGACATGTAAGAGACCCTTTTTCTCTTCAAATTTAACCATATTGCTTCCGTAACTTGTTGATTCGATTTATCTAAATTAGTGTCTGATAAATTTATTAAGGGGGTGATCTACAGAAAAATTCGTCGTTTCAAGGACTCAAACCTTATAAGACCTTTGACTAGATCCCAACAATGCATCACACAACACTCTTCGATGATCGATGTAATGACTTTATCTCTATAGACTATTAATAATATGCTACATTTGTATATAATTCGATGTGTTTTACCCTACTCTGGTGTATTTAGTGATTTAAAGGTGGAAAAATGTCCAATTGAATTTAATGGTGTAATCTTATTGTGTAGGAGTTCATTGGTGAAAAACGAGATGATTTAGATCGAGTTTGAACTGAAAATGGAAGATTTCTACGCAGGTTATTGCGGCGCAGCTCCTTCCCGATTGGGACTAAAAAGATTTTTTGCTTGAGTTTGTTGAAGTTTATTGTGAAGTTATAGGGAATGACAGCTCTATAGTGCGAGAAAAATTAGAACTGGAAAAACTTCTCACCTAATTCGTGCACGGCAGCTCTATGGCACGCACTACTAAAAGAGGACTTTCTCGACCAAAAAATGACCAAAAATGGTAGGCCGAAAAGTTTCAAGTCGGTATAACCGATTGAAACAGATGGTTAATTGGCTAAAAATTAACATTACTTTCTGCTATTTTTTCATTCATCAAAATTATCATAATTTTGTATATTACCCGCCCTAAATAATAATTACTTATAAATTATATACAATCCATTATTAATGTTATTTACCTTCAAAATCGGATAACAATTGAATTTGTAAGTGGTTTTAAGGATACGTGATCTAACTTGATACAAAACGATACATCAGATTGCAGTTGAAATAAGTAATGAAAAAGTAAATGGTAACCACACAAGTTAAATAGTTTTAGCCTTGGAAGGTTAGCCACCCTCGAGCCAAAAATGCTTTGATTGATATCAGAACAGAACAACAAGAGAATAATAAGAACTTAAAGAGAATAATAATAAATTACTTTGAGATGCGTGTTACAATGTGGTGAATGAATTACCATACCCCCTTTTTGTAGTAGAGGAGTCCTACTCTAGGTAAATTTCCATAAAATGTAAAAATCTCTTGATTCGCTGATTGCCGGTTTTTCACTGATACGTGCCGAGATTCCCGCCGCAATATCCGACCGGTCACGGATATTTCGATCTTCTGTTAGTTATCTCAACAATATTTCTCCGAGCTCGTTCGAGGTTAAGGTCGACACCGGATTCACTGCTCCTCGAAGGAAGGCGTTCCGACTTCGGGTTCTAGCTCGGTGAGACTCGAGGTCGATCTTCAGTCCTTGATTGTCACGTTCCAAGCCTAATCTATCAGGTTGTAGGCGAGCTCGATTTCGACCGTATACAAATATCTTAAATTAGGGGATTTAGTTATATTTTTTTTTCTATTTTCTCTCCTATTTTCTTTTCATGTTCTCTGCCACCTACTCAGTAACATCTCCTTATCATTGGCAACCCCAATCTCCTCCTGCCCGTAATTAGCTATAGAAAACTAAAATCCCCTATTTAGATGACTGTTATTTGATTTAAAAATTGCAGGTTTCTAGGAGAGAAGACTAGATTGGAAATCATTAAGAATGCCTCTCATGACCCCAACTAGAACAAGGAGGGAAGTTCAATAAAATCGTTAATAATCTCTTGTGCGGTTCAGATTATTAATGTATTAGACGCTTTGTTGTATTTTCCTTTTCCTACAAGGTCAATTACTAATTGAGAAGACTTAGGTCAATTACTAATTATGAACATTTAGATGCAAAGGAAAACTCTACGTACTAACTTTAGAAATAATAACTCTACTCTCTATCTCTACTTGGAATAATATTGCGTGACACAACAGTTAAGCCTTCCTCACGACTTGTCTTTATAGTTTTGCCCAATTCATCCCCATTTAACCTGGTCTCATAACAATTCAAAATCCCAGCAACTTCCTTGTTGTAACTGGAATTTGCAGCGTAATTCATGCCCAACTTCTTTTTCCTTTGGTCCAATTTTATTAGGAGAAGTAGACCTAGGTTGCCGATCTTGCAACTACAACATCATATAACTTAAATATAATATCATACAACTTAAAGCATAATTGAGCAGATTCACAGTTTTAGCAGAGTTTAAATTAAATTCAATCGCCTCCAAATTTCGGATTCAACTTTGTATTAGTATTTTCAACAAGAATTTATGTTACCCAGTTAATTTCTAACACAAAATTCAAATCTCACATAAAACTCAATTTCTCCGAAGTGCGATGATGGCGCTTTTAATGTAAAATTCGATATTTCTCCACCAAAATCATTCAATTCCCATCAATATTCAAGTTTTATCCGTTCAAACAAATATGAATCAGTGCACATGAGTCGATTTGGAATTCATTCTCTATTTTTCTTTCCTTAATAAATCAATTGAGAAAAGAACAATGTATGATACATCAACATATAAATTATAAATAAAATTCGTACAAATTTAATGCAAATTTAAATATCTACAACAACATATATAGTAAAAATAAATTTCATACAACTAATTATATGGTATACAACCTATTTACAACTTATCTATAACTTTCATACATTATTTCTACTCAGTTAAATACAACTACAATATCATACAACTTAAATATAATTTTCATACAAATTTTATACAATATGTCTTTTATAATTTGTATATATTTTGTATGTGGCGTGTGCTTCTTCCTCTCTAAAATTCCAATCAAAACTTTCTCTCTTAATACAATTTTGATACATATCAACAACCTTATGTAAAAGGATAGTATTGATAACTTAAATATAAATTTTATACAACGATTCATACATTATACAACTATTTTTCAACTTTCATACAACATTCAAATAAAAAAAATATATATTATAACTACAACAGAATACAATTTACATACAATTATAACACAACTTAACTATAATTTCGTAAGTATATTGTATGTCATGTGTTCTTCTTTTTCGTCTTCTTCGAGTTTCAATCTGAAATTCGGCCAAAATCAAGTCTAATATTCACCAAACACCCTCAAAATTGAGATATAAACTCCAAACAATATTCTCAATTGTTTGCAATAACACCCAATCCAAACCAATAATGGTTTTTGAAAACCCAAATTCGAATTCAAAGCTTCAAAACTTTTTAATGGCTGTCAAGGGTGGAGAGTCAAACACCTTCAAAATTTATTGATTGACAATTTCAATTTGAACACCAATTGTGCAACATGAAAGAAAATAGCTAAGTTAAAACTCTATAGTAAAACGATTGAAATCCATTGATGAATTCCATTAAAAATATATACAACATGGAAGGATAAAAAAGTAGAGAATATCAGAGGAAGAAAAATTGGGGAAAGAACAAAGAATGAGAGACGGAGAGAGAGCGTAGGAGAGCGAGACGGAGAGAGTGAGCATGAGAGAGAGAACAAAGATGGGAAATAACTCATTCCTTATTCAATTCCTAATATAAGGGGTTACTTATTTAATACTAATTTGTATATAATTGGTAAATTGTATGTGGCCATGTAATTAAGTTAAAACTTGATTAGGGAGGGTAATAAAGTTCCATATGTAGTATAAGAAGGTAAAAATCTCTTATTTTCTTTAGAAGGCCCACTGAAATGCATCTGAGATTCGAACTGAAGTCTACCAATGGAAAGGTTCTATTCTATCAATATCACTGATGCTTGTTGGTCTAAGACTTTTATTTTTTCATTTCATATTCTTCAATCGCATGTTTTAGCAAAAATAACCTACTGAATCGATCGTTTTTATTTTTTAAAATAAATTACTGATCGCATCAGTCGATAATTCGGTTAACTTTTTAAGTGAGTTGACCGAAGATTTTATCAAAGATTGTCAGTTTTCTAAATATTATTTTTAATTTACTTTAATAAGCTTCCGTCAGTTTCTTGAAAAATAAATTTTCTGGCTCGTGATTACAATTTTTCCTGCATTTTGGCTTTAAAAAATCGATCGATATGGTTGGTTTCGTCAAAAGAATTGAAAAGATTACTTACTATTTTTTATCGAATTTGTCGGATTTTGGTCAGTATTTTTGGAAAGATTTTTAGCGTTTTCTAGCAGTAACACAGGCTTAATTTCTGGCGATTTCAATTGTAGTGTATCTTTGTCCCGAAGAACTTTATGGCCATATAAAAGGGTTTTAACATATTCGTAGCAGTTATACTCGATATGAGAAGGCAAGTAACACCATTTTTGAAGATGATTTGAGCTCAGAAGATCCTCAAGTCCATTATACATAATGAATTGTCACGACCCGAAATTCCCACCTTCAGGACCGTGATGGCGCCTAACATTTCACTTGCTAGGCAAGCCAACGTTAGAATATAATTTGCCATTTTAACACAATTTTAAATTAATTAATAACAAAGAAACAAATACGAAAATAAAGTCTAAAATAAAGTGAATATTTCATAATAATCACGATGTCTAAATACCATCCCAGAACTGGAGTCACAAGTGCACGAGCTTCTAGAATAATACAAATAAGGGTCTGAATAAAATAAAGCTGTCTGAAAGAAAACACACAGCTAATATAAAGTAGACGGGGACGTCAGAACTGCGGACGTTGTGCAGTTATACCTCAAGTCTCCTCTGGGTAGCTGAAATTCGAGCAAGTCTATGGTACGCCGCTGGGACCAACTCCGAAATTTGCACAAGAAGTGCAGAGTGTAGTATAAGTACAACCGATTCTATGTACTCTGTAAGTGCCGAGCCTAACCTCGACGAAGTAGTGACGAGACTAAGGCAGGAATAGTAGTAAGACCGGTAAATAATATCAATAATTGAAGTCAATTCAGCAGTCTTAATCCCTCAACTTGTTTCCATTGCGGCGTACAACCCGCTCCAACAATATAAACTTAGAATAAATCTGTTGCGGCGTGCAACCAAATCCCCCAATATAAACTTTAAATAAATCTGTTGCGGCGTGCAAGCCGATCTCCAATATATTTATTTTCATTTTCGTTGCGGCGTGCAACCCGATCCCCCCATATATTTTAACAACTCTTAAATATAACAAACATACTCCAATAGATACCACGTTCAATGAAAAATTATTAAGCATCAAGGCATACAATAATTATAATTTATTTATGAAACAACCAATGACAAGTAGAAATTAATTATGAAAATCAAGGAGAAAATAGGCAGTTTAATTTTTAATATGCTAAATGTTAAGTAGTAATTAAGACACATAAATCAAATAAACATTATGATGACCCAAAAAATTATCTTTAAATTTAATAGTTAATTCGGTATTCTAAGACCTTGAAAAGCACTATTTATCATCCCTCGACTTGCGTGCGTATTCCGTATAATTTCCCAAAAAGTTTTTATGTGAAAAATGGATTAAAATGTAAAATAGAGCTTTAAAACTCAATTGAGTTGACTTCGGTCAATATTTTGAGCAAACGAACCCGGATCAGTATTTTTATAGTTCCGATAGGTCCGTATCGTAATTTGAGACTTGAGCGTATTCCCGAAATTTAAATTGGAGGTCCCTAGCTGAAGTTATGGCCATTTGACAGAAACTAGAAATTTAAAGGCTAAGGATTTTCAAAGTTTGACCACGGATTTGCCTTTTTGATATCGGGGTCGGATTTCGATTCCGAAAGTTGGAGTAGATCCGTTATGTAATTTATGACTAATGTGCAAAATTTGAGGTCAATCGGACATGATTTGATAGGTTTCGGCGTCGAATGTAGAAGTTGAAATTTCATAGTTTCATTAAGCTTGAATTGGGGTATGATTCGTGGTTTTAGCGTTGTTTGATGTGATATGAGGTTTTGACTAAGTCTGTAATATGTTTTGAGACTTGTTGATGTGTTGGGACGGGGTCCCAAGTGGTTCGGGTGAGTTCGGGGTGGTTTCAGACCATTTCTAGGCCATTTTTAGTTGTTGGTTTTTGGTCACAGAGGTATGTATCGCGATCGCGGACAAACGGTCGCGATCGCGAAGAGCAATTTTGCTGTTTGGACACTGTGAATCGCGATCGCGGAAGCCTTGTCATGATCGCGTAAAGGAAAATCCCGCTGCACTAACTTGACTTTGGAAGCTGAAGCTTATATCTTGTAATCTATAAGGAATTTGGAGATGATCAAACAATAAAAGTTGTAGCCCTTTGTTGTTTGGAGTTGTGTACAAAAAGATATGGTAGATACACTATAGGCTCTTTGGGAAGCGTTTGGAAATCTTTGTTGCATAGGGTCGACTTTGGAAGCTTATATTTCGCAATCTATAAGGAATTAGGAGATGAACAACAAATAAAAGTTATAGCTCTTGGTGTCTAGTTTTTAGAAAGTTAAACCGCTTGCAATTTGGAGTTTTGTGCAAAATGTTATGACCATTATACTAGAGGCTATCTGGAAAAGCTGGGCACTTGTTCTTCGTGATCGCGAAAGGCAAATTTTGGGCTGAGAAAAGTTGTGCTTCGCGATCGCGAAGAGTAAATACCTGGGCAGTAGCTATATTTCGAGGTTTCAGCCATTTTTAACATATTTGGAGCTATGGAGCTCAGATTGAAGCGATGTCTGAGGCGATTTTTACCATATGGATTGGGGTAAGTATTCTATATCCTAAAGTGTTTATAATATTATGAATCTGTGATTATATTCATCATTTATTTCGGATTTAGATGGAAGAAATTTGAATTTTTGTAAAACTTTCCAAAAACGAAAATTTAAGATTTGAAGGTCCACTTGACATCGAAAATTGATTCATTTTGTATGGTTGAACTCGTATCGGAATGGGTGTTCGGATTTTGTAAGTTTTTTCGAGATTCGAGACATGGGCCCACTGTCGAATTTTGAGATGAATTTCGGATTTTAATCCGAACAATTAGTAAATTTATATGGAATTAATTCCTGTGATTTGTATTGAGTTTATTGAATTGTTTATGACTAGATTTGAGAATTTTGGACACGAATTCGCGAGGCAAAGGTTTATTGGATTCTTGAACTTGGTTGCAAAGCGAGGTAAGTGTCGTGGTACTTGACTTGAGGGAATAGAACCCTTAAATTATTTGTTATGTGAGATGTATGTGAATGATGTATAGGCAAGGTGACGAGTGTCTATACGTCGTCAAATTAATTGTTTGCATAATTACTTGAAAAACCATAAATCGTTTTAAATCATGAATTAATTATTATATTAATTGTTTCACTCATATTTCTTGTCAAATATTAATTCTTGAATTTCTGCAATAATTGTTACATGCTTATTTGACTTATATGTATTAATTGCTATTTGACATTTAGCATACTAAATATTAAACTGCCTATTTTTTCCATGATTTCCATAATTAATTGCTAATTGTCATTGTTTGTTCATAAATAAATTATATTTATTGTGTGCCTTGATGCTTAATAGTTTCTCATTAAACGTGGTATTTATTGGAGTAATTCTTATTACATTTATGAGTTGTTAAAATATATTGGGGGTTCGGGTTGCACGCCGCAACGGAAATGAAAGTAAATATATTGGGGAATCGAGTTGCACGCCGCAACGAAAATGAAAGTAAATATATTGGGGGATCGGGTTGCACGCCGCAACAGACTTATTTAAAGTTTATATTGGGGGAGCGGGTTGCACGCCGCAACAGAACTGATTGAAATGAATATGTTGCACGCCGCAACAAAATTGAATATGAATATATTGTAGGATCGGGTTACACGCCGCAATGGAAATTGATGGAAATAATAATTGGTTATGACTACTGAGTTGGCTTTAACTGTTAAAATGAGTTACCTGATTTATTTCTATTATTGTTTATTATTGCGTACAAGTTAATGTAAGTGACCTGCCTTAGCCTCGTCACTACTTCGTCGAGGTTAGGCTCGGCATTTACCAGTACATGAGGTCAGTTGTACTGATACTACACTCTGCACTTCTTGTGCATATTTCGGAGTTGGTCCCAGCTGCGTACTGTAGATTTGCCCGGATACAGCTACCAGTGAAGACTTGAGGTATAACTGCACAGCGTTCGCAGTTCTGAAGTCTCCTTCTATCTTATCTCAGCGGTGTATTATATTTCAAACAGCTTGTATTTTATTCAGACCTTTATTTGTATTATTCTAGATGCTCGTGCACTTGTGACTCCAGTTCTGGGGTGGTATTTAGATATCGCGATTATTATGGATTATTCACTTTATTTCAGACTTTATTTCCGCATTTGTTTTCTTGTTATTAATTAATTTAAAATATTGTTAAAATGGCTAATTATATTCTAACGTTGGCTTGCCTAGCAAGTGAAATATTAGGCGCCATCACGGTCCTGGAGGTGGGAAGTTCGGGTCGTGATAGTTGGTATCAAAGCCCTAGGTTACATAGGTCTCACGAGTCACGAGGAAGCTTAGTAGAGTCTGAAGGATCGGTACAGAGACGTCTGTACTTATCTTCTAGAGGCTACAGAGTTTAGGAATAATTCCACTTCTTTCTTCCCTTATCGTGCAGAATTAATTTAGCTTGAAACATATACCACATATTCCTTTGTATCCACTCGTGTATGACATTGCGCACTCGGTATCAGTTGTGCGTCGATGGTTCGTGATGCCGCAGATGGACTACGAGGGAGCCAGAGATGCTCAAACATTGCCCCAACGTGTGGTTCCAACTGAAGATGCGGACGTATTGAGAGATCACCTAGTGAATCATGTGGGGGTTGCAACGGACCTTGGAATATGGTTGACTAATACAAGTTGTGAAGGTTAATATTGTGGATCATCGGACGTGGTGAACTATGACTTCGCACCAAGTGGGAGAGTTCACTATCAATGGATGGATTGCGGGGTCATGTGTTATATCAGTTTTGGCCTGAAATGTATATATGTGGTACTGAAAGGCCCCCCAACATTTACATATGTTTAAGGCCTGAGATTTTGTAGAGGATAAGGTTGGGACTTGCGGTATGTCCGCCTACTTAATAATCCTATACTTCAGTACCAAAGGAGTTAGAGAAACAACTTTAAATTTACAGAAGGTCTACTTCACTGGACGTCATGGTTGCAGATTTTGGGGTGCTTCGGAGGAAGTACAGTGGTTGACGATATTTTGGACTATGTGATTCGTGCCAAGATTTGTTTGTATGTAACTCTACTTTTGTGATCGTTGTGTATAAATAGGGGTAAGGGTTACCTCTGAGAAGAATCAAAGAGTATGTTAAGAAATGGGTCAGCTCAACAGTGTTGAGTCAGCATAACAAAAGAAGTAATTGGCCGTAGGAGAGGTAATTCTCCACAGGTGTCCATGGCAAGCCTATGAAGAGGGCAGACCAGCCAATTCAACACCGCCCACTTGGCCCAGTTCTCAAAAATGCTTTTGAAAGAGTTTGTTTCTGGTCTCTCCGTAATGTGTGGCACATAGGGTTTGAACGGTTGCCTCAGGTCACCATGATGGTGTCATAATATGCCACCAGGTTCAATAAGTTAGACCGTCATATTCCTACTTTGCTTCCTACAGCCAGAGAGCGAGCCCACAGACTCATTAACGGACTCTATTATAATCGTAAAATTTTGTACGCCTTGGGAGCTACAAGATGATACTTCATTTCTGCTAGTGGTAGAAATTGCCAAGATATTAGAACGTGTTAGGGGTGAGGAAAAAAGAAACCAAGGAGACCAAGACGTCTCAAGGTTTTGGAGATTCAGTAGATTCTACTCTGCAAGTATAAAGCATTATGGCGAGGGCTCGGGCAGTCGGCCAGCCCAGTCTGCACATCGGATTACTCAGGGTGCTCCAGTAAGTTTTTTTAATGCACCACCGATATGAGTTTCCTACAATGGTTATTCCAGTTAGCTGGCACAGACTCAATATGAGCAGCCAAACCCGCAAAGGGGTTGTTATGAATATGGTGATACTAGGCACATCATGAGAAAATTATCCCAAACTTGGGAGAGACATATTTCATCAAAGCACTCAGGCTACGTGCCCCATTGCAGTTACTACACCACCCACACGACCAGTTAGGGGTGGAGGACAGGCGGGTAGAAGGCGTCCTAGAGGTGGAGACCCGGCCATTGATATATTTGTTTTATGTTATGGCGGAGGTCGTTACATCAAATGGTGTCATTACAGGTACGACCTCGATTTAATATAAAGGAATAATTTTCTTAACTTGATTCAGTTCTGAGTATCAAAACGAGTCCTCCTATTGTGCTCCACTTATGAGTGAGCTTCGTAATTCTATAATCTACTTATGTGTTTACTCATGTTGGGAGATTCTATAGAGATAACTACGCCTATCATTCCATGTTGGTCACTAATAAGATTTGTGAGGCTAAATGTGGTTTTCTGTTACTTATTTTGGTAAGTTTTGATGTAATGTACGAATAATTAATTACAAATTATGAATTATATTCCCTACCAGTGTGGGGTTCATTATGTGTTGTGATTTGGTGTAACCGAAATTATTTAAAAGGAGAAAATAGAAATTTTTGATTGGCACGATGTGCATATTACTTATGATTCAGAACTGAGGACGAGATCCTCACATTTTAATATAAATTGATATGTTTAAACCGGGCTACGAGTTGCGGTGGAAGTTAAATAAGGACGAGATCCTTGTGAGGAAAATTCTTGTGTTTAAGTTCTCCCTTGTGAAATTACATTTGTACTATAGTAATAATAGAGAGTCATGCCCGTTAGGCTTATTTAAAAATTCTTGTATGCAATTCTCTGTGCATACTTGCCAAATTCGTGTTGTAATTATTGAGTTTTAACCTACGAAGTAGGTGCCGGCTCAGGTGGCGTTAAATATGACTCGTTAATTTGGGTAAATAATTATGAGGTTTTCATGCCTCGCATCTCGTTATCATTATTGTAAGGGTTTGAAACGAGATTTTTATTAACATGAAGTTAATTGACAATTCTATAATTGATTATGAACAACTATTAAGACTAGATTGTCCCAGAAGGGTGCTCCTTTAAGGTGGACCAAAGAGTGTGAGGAGATCTTTCAAAAGCTGAGGAACGCTTTGACTACAATGCTAATGTTGGTATTACCCACAGGTTCAGGATCTTAAACGGTGTATTGTGATGCATCTCGTATTAGACTTGGTGCAATATTAATGCAAGATGGCAGAGTGATTGCTTATGCATCGCGATAGTTAAAGGTCCATGAGAAGAATTATCTGGTTCATGACTTAGAATTGGCAGCCATTGTTCATGCGTTGAAGATTTTGAGACACTACCTTTACGGCGTGTCATGTTAAATATTCACAGATCATCGTAGTCTACAGTATCTATTCAAATAAAAACATCTTAATTTGAGGTAGAGAAGATGGTTGGAGGTGTTGAAAGATTATGATATCACCATTTTGTATCACCCTGAAAATGCTAATATGGTGGCCGATGCTTTGAGTAGAAAGGCTGTGAGTATGGGTAGCCTTACGTATATTCCAGTTGGTGAGAGGCCTCTAGCTACAGATGTTCAGACTTTGGCCAATCAGTTTGTGAGGTTGGATGTTTCAGAGCCCAGTCGGGTTCTAGCTTGTATAGTCGCTCGGTCTTCTTTATATGAGCATATCAGAGAGCGACAGTATGATGATCCTCATTTGCTTGTCCTCAAGGACACGGTGTGGCACGGTGGTGTCAAGCATGTTGCTGTGGGAGATGATGGAGTTTTGCGGATGCAAGGTCGTATATGCGTTCCTAATGTGGATGGGCTTCGTGAATTAATTCTTGAATAGGCCCACAGTTCCAGGTATTCTATTCATCCGGGTGCCGCCAAAATGTATCAAAATTTGCGGCAACATTATTAATGGAGGAGAATGAAGAAGGATACAGTTTCATTTATAGCTCGGTGTCTAAATTGTCAACAAGTCAAGTACGAGTATTAGAGACCTGGTGGTTGGCGTAAGAAGTTAGAAATTCCTGAGTGGAAGTGGGAGCGTATCACTATGGATTTTGTTGTTGGGCTTCCACAGACTCAGAGAAAATTTGACGCAATATGGGTTATTGTGGACAGGTTGACCAAGTCGGCACATTTCATTCCAGTATCAGTTACCTATTCTACAGAGCGGTTAGCTAAACTTTACATTCGTGAGATTGTTCGCCTTCACGGTGTGCTAGTGTCTATCATTTTTGATCGAGGTACGCAGTTCACCTCATACTTTTGGAGGGCTGTACAGTGTGAGTTAGGCATGTGGGTTGAGTTAAGTACAACAATTCATCCACAGATAAACGAACAGTCAGAATGCACTATTCACATATTGGAAGATATGCTTCGCGCTTGTGTTATAGACTTTGGAGGTTCGTGGGATCAATTCTTGCCACTTACGGAGTTTGCTTATAATAATAGCTACCAGTCAAGCATTCAGATGGCTCCATATGAGGCATTGTACGGAAGGCGATGACGCGATGCCGATTGCCAGTTGGCTGGTTTGAACCGGGAGAGGCTCGGTTGTTGGGTACCGATTTGGTACAGGATGCCTTGGATAAGGTCAAAATTATTCAGGATCGACTTCGCACAACTCAGTCTATGCAAAAGTTGTGCCGACCGTAAGGATCGTGATATTGCTTTCATGGTTGGAAAAAGAGTATTTCTCCGGGTTTCACCTATGAAAAGTGTAATGAGGTTCGGAAAGAAGGGCAAGTTGAGCCCTAGGTATATAGGACCCTTTAAATTTCTTAAAAGGATGGGCAAAGTAGCCTACAGGCTTGCATTAACACCTAGTTTAACAGCGGTTCATCCGGTGTTTCATGTATCTATGCTCCAGAAATATATCATGGTGACCCGTCCCATGTGTTAGATTTCAGCTCAGTCCAATTGGATAAGGATTTGACTTACGAAGAGGAGCCGGTAGCTATTCTAGCTAGGGAGGTACGACAGTGGAGGTCTAAGAGTTATTCTTCAGTTCGGGTACAATGGAGGGGTCAGCCAGTAGAAGCAGCTACCTGGGAGTCTGAGTCGGACATGCGGAGTAAAAATCCATACTTTTTCACCAGCTCATGTACTTTTCTAATTTCATTCGAGGACGAACGTTTGTTTTAGAAGTGGAGAATGTGATGACCTAAAAGGTTATCTTTAAATTTAATAGTTAATTTGGTATTTTAAGACCTTGAAAAGCACTATTTATCATCCTTCGACTTGCGTGCGCAGTCCGTATAATTTCATGGAAAATATTTATGTGAAAAATAGATTAAAATATGAAATAGATCTTTAAAACTCAACTGAGTTGGCTTCAATTAACATTTTGAGCAAACGAACCCGGATTAGTATTTTTATAGTTCCGATAGGTCCGTATCGTAATTTGGGACTTGGGCATATTCCCAGAATTTAAATTGGAGGTCCCTAGCTGAAGTTATGGATATTTGACAGAAACTAGAAATTTAAAGGCTAAGAATTTTTAAAGTTTGACCACGGATTTGACTTTTTGATATCGGGGTCGGATTTCGATTCTGAAAGTTGGAGTAGGTCCGTTATATCATTTATGACTAGTGTACAAAATTTGAGGTCAATCGGACTTGATTTGATAGGTTTCGGCGTCGAATGTAGAAGTTAAAATTTCTTAGTTTCATTAAACTTGAATTGGGGTATGATTCATGGCTTTAGCGTTGTTTGATGTGATTTGAAGTTTCAACTAAGTCTGCAATATGTTTTGAGACTTGTTGGTATGTTGGGACGGTGTCCCGAGTAGCTCAGGTGAGTTCAGGGTGGTTTTGGACCATTTCAAGGCCATTTTTAATTGCTGGTTTTTTGCCTTAGAGGTATGTATCGCGATCGCGGACAAACGGTCGCGATCGCGAAGAGCAATTTAGCTATTTGGACACTGTGAATCGCAATCGCGTAGAGGAAAATCCTGCTGCACTGACCTGACTTTGGAAGCTGAAGCTTATATCTCGCAATCTTTAAGGAATTTGGAGATGATCCAAAAATAGAAGTTGTAGCCCTTGGTGTCTAATTTTCAGAAAGGTAAACCATTTGCAATCTGGAGTTTTGTACAAAACGTTATGATCATTATACTAGAGGCTATTTGGAAGAGCTGGGCATTTGTTCTTCGCGATCGTGAAAGGCAAATTTTGGGCTGAGAAAAGTTGTGCTTCGCGATCGCGAAACATTTTCCGCGATCGCTAAGAGTAAATACCTGGGCAGTAGCTATATTTCGAGGTTTCAGCCTTTTTTAACATATTTGGAGCTATGGAGCTCGGATTGAAGCGATTTTTTATGCGATTTTTACCATATGGATTGTGGTAAGTGTTCTATATCCTAAAGTATTTATAATATTTCATGTATCTGTGATTATATTCATCATTTATTTCAGCTTTAGATGGAAGAAATTTTTATTTTTGTAACACTTTCCAAAAAAGAAAATTTAAGATTTGAAGGTCCATTTGACATCGGAATGTGATAATTCTTTGTATGGTTGAACTCGTATTGGAATGGGTATTTGTATTTCGTAAGTTTTTTCGAGATTCGAGACGTGAGCCCCACTGTCGATTTTGAGATGAATTTCGGATTTTAATCCAAAAAATTAGTAAATTCATATGAAATTAATTCCTGCGATTTGTATTGAGTATATTGAATTGTTTATGACTAGATTTGAGGATTTTGGACACGAATTTGCGAGGCAAAGGTTTATTGGATTCTTGAACTTGGTTGCAAAGCGAGGTAAGTGTCGTGGTTAACCTTGACTTGAGGGAATAGAACCCTTAAATTATTTGTTATGTGAGATGTATGTGAATGACGTATAGGCAAGGTGACGAGTGTCTATACGTCGTCAAATTAATTGTTTGCATAATTACTTGAAAAATCATAAATTATTTTAAATCATGAATTAATTATTATATTAATTATTTCACTCATATTCCTTGTCAAATATTAATTCTTGAATTCCTGCAATAATTGTTACATGCTTATTTGACTTATGTGTCTTAATTGCTATTTGAAATTTTAGCATGTTAAATATTAAACTGCCTATTTTTTCCATGATTTCCACAATTAATTGCTAATTGTCATTGTCTGTTCATAAATAAATTATATTTATTGTGTGCCTTGATGCTTAATAGTTTCTCATTAAACGTGGTATTTATTGGAGTAATTCTTATTACATTTATGAGTTGTTAAAATATATTGGGGGTTCGGGTTACATGCCGCAACGGAAATGAAAGTAAATATATTGGGGATCGGGTTGCACGCCGCAACGGAAATGAAAGTAAATATATTTAGGGATCGGGTTGCACGCCGCAACGAAAATGAAAGTAAATATATTGGGGGATCGGGTTGCACGCCGCAACAGACTTATTTAAAGTTTATATTGGGGGAGCGGGTTGCACGCTGTAAAAGAACTGATTGAAATGAATATGTTGCATGCCACAACAGAATTGAATATGAATATATTGTGGGATCGGGTTACACGCCGCAATAAAAATTGATGGAAATAATAATTGGTTATGACTGCTGAGTTGGCTTCAACTGTTAAAATAAGTTGCCTGATTTATTTCTATTATTGTTGATATTATTATTGCGTACAAGTTAATGTAAGTGACATGCCTTAGCCTCGTCACTACTTCGTCGAGGTTAGGCTCGGTATTTACCAGTACATGGGGTCGGTTGTACTGATACTACACTCTGCACTTCTTGTGCAGATTTAGGAGTTGGTCCCAACTGCGTACTGTAGATTTGCCAGGATACAACTACTAGTGGAGACTTGAGGTATAACTGCACAACGTTCGCAGTTCTGAATTCTCCTTCTATCTTATCTTAACTGTGTATTATATTTCAAACAACTTGAATTTTATTCAGACCTTTATTTGTATTATTCTAGAATCTCGTGCACTTGTGACTCCAGTTCTGGGATGGTATTTAGATATCGCGATTATTATGAATTATTTACTTTATTTCAGACTTTATTTCCGCATTTGTTTTCTTGTTATTAATTAATTTAAAATTTTGTTAAAATGGATAATTATATTCTAATGTTGGCTTGCCTAGCAAGTGAAATATTAGGCGCCATCACGGGTGCGAAGGTGGAAATTTTGGGCCGTGACAAACAAGTAACAATTATTGTAGGAATTCAAGAATTAATATTTGACAAGGAATAGGAGAGAAACAATTATTATAATAATTAATTCGTGTCTTAAAATAATTTAAGATATTTAAATAATTAAGCAAACAATTAATTGATAATGTATAGGCACTCGTCACCTTTCCTATACACCGTTACACATAAAATTCATATAGCAAGTAATTCAAGGGTTCTATTCCCTCAAGTCAAGGTTAAACACGACACTTACCTCGCTTCGCAACTAAATTCAAGTTTTCAATACACACCCTTGCCTCGTGAATTAGTGTCCGAAATCCTCAAATCTAGTCATAAACAATTCAATATATTCAATACAAATCGTAGGAATTAATTCTATATGAATTTATAAATTTTATGGATTAAAATTCGAAATTCATCCCAAAAGTTATCAGTGAGGCCCACGTCTCGAATCTCACAAAAACTTACTAAATCCGAACACTCTTTCCGAGACGAGTCCAACCATATAAAATTACCAAATTCTGATGTCAACTGGACCTTTAAATCTTAAATATTTGTTTTTGGAAAGTTTTACAAAACTTCCAATTTCTTCCATCTAAATCCGAAATAAAGGATGAATATAGACATGGATTTATGAAATATAATCACTTTTGGTTATAGAACACTTACCCAATTCAAAACTTTAAAAAACTCCTTCAAATCGCCCAAAAAACCGAGGTTTAAAATTCTAAACGAAATGAAGAAAAATGGCCATTTTCGCCCCCTTAATGTTCTGTCAATTTTCGCTTATGCGATAAAATGGCCACATCTCCAGCGTCGCTTTTGCGACTGAAAATACCGCTTCTGCGCTGCCCCTCGCTTCTGCGAACCAATGTCCGCTTCCACAGACTCGCAGAAATGTCCATCTTTCCTCTTCTGTGGCTTCTTGCCTAGCTCCTCTACTTCCTCTTCTGTGACACAATCCACGCTTCTGCGGAGCCGCTTCTGCGGCCAAGGCTTCGCATAAGCGAAGGCATTAGAAGCAGCAAAATTTCAGATTTTGCTTAAGTCCAATTTTTGTTCCGATTTCGATTCGATTCACACTCAGGTACTAGGGACCCCGTCCGAGTATACCAACAAGTCCCATAATATAATATGGACTTACTCGGGGTCTCATATCACGTCAAATAACGCTGAAATTACTATTCACACATCGATTCAAACTTTTGAATTTCAAACTTTTCAATTTACAAATCTTGTGCCGAAACATGTTAAATGAATCTAGAATGACTTCAAATTTAGCACACAAGTTATAAATGACATAACAAAGCTATTCCAATTTCCAGAATCATATTCCGGCCCCGGTATCAAAACGTCAACTCCGTGGTCAAACTTGAAAATCTTTAGCCTTTAAATTTCTAGTTTCTGTTAAATGGCCATAACTTGAGCTAGGGACCTCCAAATTAAATTCCGAGCATACGCCCAAGTCCCAAATCACGAGACGGACCTACCAAAACTATCAAAACACTGATATGGGTCCGTTTATTCAAAATGTTGACCAAAGTCAACTCAGTTGAGTTTTAAGGCTCTATTTCACATTTTAATAAATTTTTCATATAAACACTTTTTGAAAACATATACGGTCTGCGCACGCAAGTCGAGAAATGATAAATAGTTTTTTTAGGGTCTTAGAATACAGAATTAATTATTAAATTTAAAGATGACCTTTTGGGTCATCACACGAATGAAAGAGTTTTGCTTTACTTTTCTATCTTTGATGCTATGATTATTGTTTTGACAATAGTTTATGTTTTTTGTAATACAACTATTAGTAGCTAACTTCTCATGTTAAGTTCATGCCTCTCCCCGAGATTTAATCACTTTCAGATAGACTCAGATTTTGATATACTATCTATGAAGGAAAAGTAAAGACAAAACCTATAGATTGGTGGGTGAATTGTTGACAATGCTTATCGATAAGTGTGTGTAATGACCCGGCCGGTCGTTTTGGATATTATAAGCCCGTCCCACTATTTACTGCTCAATTTATGCTTTATAGTTATTTTATGACTTATCGGGTTAGTTGGTTCAGGCCCGGAAGGAATTCAGAGTGAAATGAGACACTTAGTCTCATAATTGAAAATTTAAGTTAGAAGAGTTGACTGGATATGGACCTATGTGTAAACAATCTCAGATTTGAATTTTGATGATTCCAATAGCTCCTATGTGATTTTGGACTTAGGAGCGTGTCCAGAAAATTATTTGGAGGTCCGTGGTGGAATTAGGCTTGAAATGCCGAAAGTTGAATTTTTAGGAAATTTGACCGGGGGGTTGACATTTTGATATCAGGGTCGGAATCCAATTCTGAAAATTGAAATACCTCTGTTATGTCATTTATGACTTGTGTGCAAAATTTGAGGTCAATCGGACGTGATGTGATAGGTTCTGGAGTCGTTTGTAGAAATTAGAAATTTCAAAGTTCATTAGGCTTGAATTGGGGTGTAATTCATGGTTTTAACGTTGTTTGAGCTAATTTGAGGGTTCGACTAAGTTCGTATGATGTTTTAGGACTTGTTGGTATATTAGGTTGAGGTCCCGAGGGGCTCGAGTGAGTTTCAGATGGTTAACGAATCAAAAAGTAGACTAAAATAGCTGCTGCAATTTCCTTCTGCTGCAAATTCCATCTACCAGAATCGAGCCCTAAATCGTGCCCAGAATAGGGCCATGATCGAGCCCAGAATATCCCAGAATCGAGCCCTGAATCATGCCCAGAATAGGGACATGAGCGAAGCCACGATCGAAGGCAGGATCGAAGGCCAGGGTCGAGGGCCATGACCGAGGGCCAAGATCAAGGGTCAGAATCGAGGCCCAGGATCGAGGAACACGATCGAAGGCCCAGGATCGGGGGCTGTCTCGGCAGAATTATAAAGTAGAGACTTCGTCCCATTTGCCATTTTTGACAAATTGGAGCTTGAGGAGAGGCGAGTTTTGATATATTTTCAAGGAAAACTTGAGGTAAGTCCCTTGTGATCATTTCTACTCCATAATATTGAATTATCATCGAATAATCCAATTAGATTATATGATTTTGAGGTGTAAATCGGAGATTTGAACTTAGAAATTTAGAAATAAGATTTGTAGGTTTGAGGGTGGAGTTGAGGTCGGATTTTGGTAAAATTGGTATGGGTAGACTCGTGGTTGAATGGGCTTCAGATTTTGTAACTTTTGTCAGGTTCTGAGACGTGGGTCCCACGGGCAATTGCTTGTGCTAAATTTGGAATTTTTATGAAAAATTAGTATTTACCTATGGAATTAATTCCAATAAATTTTATTGACTGAAACGAATTATTTGTGACTAGATTCGAGGCATTCGGAGGCTGATTTGCGAGGCAAAGGCATAGCAGAGTAAAAATTTCACGTTTTGATGTAAGTAACAGTTGTAAATCTGGTCCTAAGGGTATGAAAGCCTAGAAAGTTTGTGTCATGTGATTATTTTGGAGGTGACGCATATGCTAGGTGACAGGCGTGTGGGCGTGCACCGAGGGGATTGTGACTTGGTCCGTCCCGTGGAAACTATATAGTTGATTAATTTATTGTTAGTTATATGCTCTCTATGTGTTGAAGCAATTTGAGTGTAAATCATGTTAGAAATCATGTTTAGGCTATGTTATAGTACTGTTGGGACCCGCAGAGGTCGCATACTTGTTGAATTATTTGCTAATTGCTGTCTTGTACTCAGTCATGATTTGTCTTGTGTATTATACCTTAGTCTTTCTTGATATTTGTTGATATACTATGTTATATTTGTTTGGGATGATCTTTTTGATTTCTGAGAGCCCGAGAGACTAGAGAGGTTGAGGACTGAGTAAGGCCGAGGGCATGTCAGTAATGTAAGGATATTATGGCATATGAGTTGTCCGTGCAGGATATTATAGCATGTGAGTTGTCCGTGCAGCACGTGAGTTGTTCGTGCAGATTATGGCGCTTGGGATGTAGGAGCCCCTCCGGAGTCTGTACACCCCCAGTGAGCGCGGGTATCCATTGAGTGTGAGTGCTGAGAGCTGAGAGCCGAGTGGTTGAGTTGTTGTGACGAGTAGAGTGACTATTTCCCTGAGAGGCTGTACTTGCTTTTCATTTGTTGTTGCACTTAGTTGGTATTTGTCATTGTTGTGAAATTCTCTGAAAGATTTTATATCCGGATAACATGAACTTGAACTGTATAAATAGATTTGACTTAAAGTGCTAGATTTGAAAGGATGTCTATTCTCTGTTGGAATTACTGGAAATGAACTATAACTGTGTAGCTCATCACTATCTTCAGTTTCTTATTTATTATTGTTACTTGCTGAGTTGGTTGTACTCAAACTACACCCTGCACTTAGTATGTCGATCCAGGTGCTTCTGGATATAACGGGTGTTGATTTTCTCGCTCGGTTGGTTTTTCGGAGATTTAGAGGTAGCTGCCGTGTTTCGCAGACCTGCCTCTTCTTCCCTATCTTCTTTTTACTGTATTTGGTCTTAGACTATTATATATCATTTTCTTTTGACTTGTATCCATATTAGATACTCATGTACTCAGTGACACCAGATTTTGGGGAGTGTTCATATCAGTATTTATGGGATTTTGTATCGTATTGAAATATTATATTTTCAAACTTAAGATAAATTGTGTTTTATTGAGGTTATCGGCTTGCCTAGTATCGAGATAGGCGCCATCATGACATGTTGGGATTTTGGGTCGTGACAAGTTGGTATCAGAGCCCTAAGTTACATAGGTCTCATGAGTCATGAGCAGATTTAGTAGAGTCTTGCGGATCAGTACGGAGACGTCTGTACTTATCTTCGAGAGGCTGCACAACCCTTAGGAAAATTCACTTTCTTGTATTCTATCGTGCGAATTTGTTGATTCTGAAAACTAAATTTCTGTTATTCTATTCTCTCACAGATGGTGAGGACACGTACTATCGGATCGAATGGTCATCCACCAGTACCACCAGTTAGGGCCGCGAGAGGCCGGGGCTGTAGTAGAGGCCAGGGCCGAGGTGTAGCTCGTACCACAGTTGGACCAACACCTGTAGTACCACCAATTTCTCCAGCTCAGGAGTAGATTCCAGATATAGCTGAGCCAATAGGACTAACTCAGGCAACAGCTATGCCTATTGAGATTCCAGGCCTTCAGGAGACTTGGCCTAGATATTGACAGTTTGTACTGGTCTTGCTCAGGTGGTTTCGGCTCAAGCCGCACCTGCCACTTCTCAGGCCGGGGTAGGTACTCATACCCCTGTTTCCCGTACTCCAGACTAGTTAGTACATGAACTTCATATACTGGGAGAACTACCAGCCCAGCTGGTTTCAGCTGTTCAGGCCCCGGTAGTTCCTGTTATGGCAGATGATGAGCAGAGGAGATTTGAGAGGCTTCGACCTCCACCATTTAGTGGTGCTGAGTTAGAGGATGCTAAGGGTTTTCTGGATAAGTGTCAACGGATGCTTCAGACATCGGCTATTCTAGAGACTAGTGGAGTCTCATTCACTACTTTTTAATTTTCTGGGGCTGCCTTCAGATGGTAGGAGGCTTACGAGAGGTGTAGGCCGGTCGGTGCAGCACCCCTTACCTGGCAACAGTTCTCCGGTCTATTCCTGGAGATATTCTTGCCTCAGTCCCGCAGAGAGGAGCTTCGCAGGCACTTTGAGCAGTTTCGTCAGGGTGATATGTCTGTGACACAGTATGAGATGATATTTTCAGAATTGGTCCGTCATGCTATATGGTTGATTCCCACATTCAGGAAAAGGATCAGGAGGTTCATAGATGGCCTCACTTTTCAGTTGCGATTACTCATGACTAGAGAGAGAGTGTCTGGTGCTACTTTCGACGAGGTTGTCGACATTGCTCGTCAGATTGAGATGGTTCTCAGCCAGGAGCGAGTTGAGAGGGAGGCTAAGAGGCCTCGTGGTTCAGGTGGATTCAGCAGTGTTCCTTCACGGGGTTAGTTTTATCGCGGTAGGGGTCGTTCTTACAGACACGCTCAGCTGGGTCGTCCATCTCATCGTAGTGCATCAGCTAGCCATAGTTCTTACATTGCTCACTCAAGCCAGTGTTCATTCAGTGCACTACCAGCGCAGAGTTCTCATCATGCCGCGTCCGCTCAGGCTTCTACAGGTAATGCTTCGGGTTATCAGGAGCAGCAATTCCGTCAGATGAGACGTTGTTTCGAGTGCAGAGAATTGGGTTATTTCAAGAGATATTGTGCTAATCTGTTGAGTGGGGCTCTGCAGCATAGTTCTCGACCAACGGCACCAAAACCAGCAGTTACACCACCCGCCCAGCCAGCTTGGGGTGGGGGTCAGACAGCTAGGGGTCACCCAAGAGGGGGAGGCCGGTCAGGTGGCGGTCAGGCCCGATTCTATGCTTTTCCTGCTAGGCCAGGTGTTTTTGCCTCAGATGCAGTGATCACAGGTATTGTTTTAGTATGCCATAGGGATGCTTCTATATTATTTGACCCTGGTTCCACTTATTCATATGTATCATCATATTTTGCTCATTATCTAGATATGCCCTGTGAGTCCTTAGTTTCACCTATTTGTATTTCTACATTGGTTGGCGATATTATTACTATGGACCGTATGTATTGGTCGTGTGTGGTAACTATTGGGAAACATGAGACTAGAGTTGATCTCTTATTACTTGGTATGGTTGATTTTGATGTAATCCTGGGTATGGATTGGTTGTCTCCATGTCATGCTATTCTGGACTATCACGCAAAAATCGTGATGTTGATGATGCCGGGGTTTCCAAAGGTTGAATGGAGAGGTTCTCTAGATTTTATTCCTAGAAGGTAATTTCTTATTTGAAGTCCCAACATATGGTTGGAAAAGTATGTCTATCATATTTCGCCTTTGTGAGAGATGTTGATGTTGATACTCTTATTATTGATTCAGTACCGGTCGTGCGAGACTTTTCGGATGTATTTCCTGGAGGCCTGCTAGGTATGCCACCCGACAGGAATATTGATTTTGGTATTGACTTATTGTAGGGCACTCAACCCATTTCTATTCCTCCGTATCGTATGGCACCAGCTGAGTTAAAAAAATTGAAAGAGCAACTTCAGGAACTTCTTGAAAAGGGGTTTATTAGGCCTTGTGTGTCTCCTTGGGGTGCACCGGTTCTGTTTGTGAAAAAGAAAGATGGTACTATGCGGATGTGCATCGATTATAGGCAGTTGAACGAAGTTACAATCAAGAATAAATATCCCTTTCCGCGTATTGATGACTTATTTGATCAGCTTCAGGGAGCGAGGGTGTTCTCCAAAATTGATTTGAGATCTAGGTATCACCAGTTGAAAATTCGGGATTCGGATATTCTAAAGACGGCATTCAGAACTCGTTATGGCCACTACAAATTTCTTGTGATGTCTTTTGGGCTAACCAATGCCCCAGCATCATTTATGCATTTGATGAATAGTGTATTTCAGTCATATCTTGATTTATTTGTCGTAGTATTTATTGATGATATTCTGGTGTACTCATATAGCTAGGAGGAGCATGCACAACACTTAGGTATTGTATTACAAAGATTGAGAGAGGAGAAACTTTATGCCAAATTCTCTAAGTGTGAGTTCTGGCTTAGTTCGGTGGCATTCTTGGGACATATAGTGTCCAGTGAAGGAATTAAGGTCGATCCAAAGAAAATAGAGGCAATTTAGAGTTGGCCCGGGCCATCTTCAGTCACCGAGATTCATAGTTTTCTCGGCTTGGCCGGTTATTATCGTCGTTTTGTGGAGGGATTCTCGTCTATTGCATCGCCTATGACTAAATTGACCCAGAAAGGTGCTCTGTTCAGGTGGTCGGATGAATGTGAAGAAAGCTTTCAGAAGCTCAAAACAGCTTTGACTACAGTGCCAGTATTGGTGTTGCCTACAGGTTCAGAGTCTTATATTGTGTATTATGACGTGTCACGTATTGGTCTTGGTGCAGTGCTTATGCAAGACGGTAGCGTGATTGCCTATGCATCCAGACAGTTAAAGGTACATGAGAAGAATTATCCAGTCCACGATCTTGAGTTAGCAGCTATTGTTCATGCCTTAAAAATTTGGCGGCATTACTTGTACGGTGTCTAGTGTGAGGTATATACCGATCATGAGAGTCTACAACATCTGTTCAAATAGAAAGAGCTTAATTTGCAGCAGCGGAGGTGGTTAGAGTTGCTTAAGGATTATGATATCACCATTCTCTATTATCCCAGAAAGGCCAATGTAGTGGCCGACGCCTTGAGTCGTAAGGCGGAGAGTTTGGGTAGCTTAGAATACTTCCTGGTAGCAGAGAGATCTTTAGCCTTGGATGTTCAGGGCTTGGCTAACCAGTTTGTTAAATTGGATGTTTCGGAGTCGAATTGAGTTTTGGCTTGTGTGATTTCTCGGTCTTCTTTATATGATCGCGTCAGAGAGTGTCAGTATGATGATCCAAATCTGCTTGTCCTTAAGGACACGGTTTAACACGATGATGCCAATGAAGTCACTATTGGAGATTACAGTGTATTACGAATACATGGCAGGCTATGTATGCCTAATGTAGATGGTTTGCGTGAGCTGATTCTCCAGGAAGCTCACAGTTCATGGTACTCCATTCATCCAGGTGCCGCGAAGATGTATCAGGATTTGATGCAGCACTATTGGTGGAGGCAAATGAAGAAAGATATAGTTGGGTTAGTAGCTCGGTGTTTAAATTGTCAACAGGTAAAGTACGAGCATCAGAGACCAGGAGGATTACTTCAGAGACTTGAAATTCCGTAGTGGAAATGGGAGCGTATTACCATGGACTTCGTAGTTGGGCTCCCACGAACTTTGAGAAAGTTTGATACTGTTTGGGTGATAGTAGATCGGTTGACCAAATCTGCGCATTTTATTCCAGTTGGTACTAACCATTCTTCGGAGCGGTTGGCTGGGATTTATATTCGCAAGATTGTTCGCCTACACGGTGTACCAGTGTCTATCATATCAAATCGGGGCACGCAGTTTACATCATATTTTTGGAGAGCAGTGTAACAAGAATTGGGCACACAAGTTCAGTTGAGTACAACATTTCACCCTCAGACGGACGGACAGTCCGAGCGCACTATTCAGATATTGGATGATATGTTGCGTGCTTGCGTCATTGATTTTAGGGGTTCTTGGGATCAATTTATGCCACTCGCAAAGTTTGCTTACAATAACAGCTACCAGTCGAGTATTCAGATGGCTCCGTATGAAGATTTATACAGGAGACGGTGTCGGTTTCCGGTGGGTTGGTTTCAGCCGGGTGAGGTTAGAATATTGGGTACTAATTTGGTATATGGTGCTTTAGAGAAGGTCAAGGTAATTCAGGAACGGCTTCACACGGCACAGTCTAGACAGAAGAGTTATGCCGACAGGAAGGTTCGTGATGTTGTTCACATGGTTGGGTAGAAGGTTATGCTTAAGATTTCACCCATGAAGGGTGTGTTGAGGTTCGGGAAGAAGGGCAAGTTGAGCCCTCGGTATATTGGGCCTTTTGAGATACTTAAGAAAATTGGAGAGGTGGCTTATGAACTTGCTTTTCCACCTAGTCTATCAGGTGTTCATCCAGCGTTCCATGTATCCATGCTCCGAAAGTATGTCAGGATCCGTCTCATATTCTGGATTTCAGTATAGTACAACTGGGCGGTAATTTGACTTACGATGTAGAGCCGGTGGCTATTTTAGATCGGCAAGTTAGAAAACTAAGGTCAAAGAGCATAGCATCAGTGAAAGTGCAGTGGAGAGGCCATCCAACCGGAGAAGCTACTTGGGAGATTGATCAGGAGATGCGGAGCAAATATCCACACTTATTTGAGACTCCAGGTATTGTTCTAAACCCGTTCGAGGACGAACATTAGTTTGAGATGGGGAGAATGTAATGACTCGGCCGGTAGTTTTGGGTATTATAATCTCGTTCCACTATTTACTACTCAATTTATGCTTTATAGTAGTTTTATGACTTACCGGTTAGTTGGTTCGGGTCCGGAAGGAATTCGGAGTGAAATGAGACATTGAAAATTTAAGTTAGAAAAGTTAATCGGATATGGACCTATGTGTAAATGACCTCGGATTTGAATTTTGATGATTTCAATAGTTCCGTATGGTGATTTTGGACTTAGGAGCATGTCCGGAAAATTATTTGGAGGTCCGTGGTAGAATTAGGCTTGAAATGCCGAAAGTTGAATTTTTGGAAAGTATGACTGGGGGATTGACTTTTTGATATCCATATCAGAATCTGATTCTGAAAATTGGAATACCTCTGTTATGTCATTTATGACTTGTGTGTAAAATTTGAGGTCAATCGGACGTGATTTGATAGGCTTCGGAGTCGTTTGTAGAAATTAGAAATTTCAAAGTTCATTAAGCTTGAATTAAGGTGTAATTCATGGTTTTAGCATTGTTTGAGGTGATTTGAGGGTTCAACTAAGTTTGTATGATATTTTAGGACTTGTTGGTATATTTGGTTGAGGTACCGAGGGGCTCGAGTGAGTTTCGGATGGTTAACAGATCAAAATATGGACTAAAATAGCTGCTGCAATTTCCTTCTGCTGCAAATTCCATCTCGAGAATCGAGCCCTGAATCGTGCCCAGAATAGGGCCATGATCGAGCCCAGAATCGTGCCCAGAATAGGTACATGATCAAAGCCACGATCGAAGGTAGGATTGAAGGCCAGGGTCGAGGGCCATGATCGAGGGCAAGGATCGAGGGCCCAGGAGCGAAGCCACGATTGAAGGCAAGACCGAAGGCCATGGTCGAGGGCTATGACCGAGGGCCAAGATCGAGGGTCAGAATTGAGGCCCAGGATCGAGGAACACGATCGAAGGCCCAGGATCGGGGGCTGTCTGGGCAGAATTATAAAGCAGGGACTTCGTCCCATTCGCCATTTTTGACAAATTGGAGCTTGAGGAGAGGCGATTTTTGATATATTTTCAACAAAAACTTGAGGTAAGTCCCTTGTGATAATTTCTACTCCATAATATTGAATTATCATCGAATGATCCAATTAGATTACATGATTTTGAGGTGTAAATCGAAGATTTGAACTTAGAAATTTGGAAATAAGATTTGTAGATTTGAGGGTCGAGTTGAGGTCGAATTTTGGTAAAATTTATATGGGTAGACTCGTGATTGAATGGGCTTTTAAATTTTATAACTTTTGTCAGGTTCTGAGATATGGGCCCCACGGCCAATAGTTTTACCTAAATTTCGGATTTTTATTAAAAATTAGTATTTTCTTATGGAATTAATTCCAATAAATTTTATTGACTGAAACGAATTATTTGTGACTAGATTCGAGGTATTCTGAGGCCGATTTGCGAGGCAAAGACATAGCAGAGTAAAGAATTTCACGTTTTGATGTAAGCAACAGTTTTAAATCTCGTCCTGAGGGTATGAAACCCCAGAAATTTTGTGTCATGTGATTATTTTGGAGGTGACGCACATGCTAGGTAACAGGCGTGTGGGCGTGCACCGAGGGGATTGTGACTTGGTCCGTCCCGTGGAAACTGTATAGTTGATTAATTTATTATTAGCTATATGCTCTCTATGTGTTGAAGCAATTTGAGTGTAAATAATGTTAGAAATCATGCTTAGGCTATGTTATAGTACTGTTGGGACCCGCAAAGGTCGCGTACTTTTTGAATTATTTGCTAATTGTTGTCTTGCACTCAGTCATGATTTTTCTTGCGTATTATACCTCAGTCTTTCTTGATATTTGTTGATATACTATGTTATCTTTGTTTGGGCTGATCTTTGTAATTTCTGAGAGCCCGAGAGACTAGAGAGGTTGAGGACTGAGTAAGGCTGAGGGCCTTTCGGTGAGGTAAGGATATTATGGAGCGTGAGTTGTCCGTGGAGGATATTATAGCATGTGAGTTGTTCGTGCAGCACGTGAGTTGTCCGTGCAGATTATGGCGCTTGGGCTGTAGGAGCCTCTTCGGAGTCTGTACACCCCCAGTGAGAGCGGGTACCCATTAAGTGTGAGTGTTGAGGGCTGAGAGCGGAGTGATTGAGTTGTTGTGACGAGTGGAGTGACTATTGCCCTGAGAGGCTGTACTTGCTTTTCATTTGTTGTTGCACTTAGTTGCTATTTGTCATTGTTGTGAAATTCTCTGAAAGATTTTATATCCGGATAACATGAACTTGAACTCTATAAATAGATTTGACTTAAAGTGCTGGATTTGAAAGCATGTCTATTCTCTATTGGAATTAGTAAAATGAACTATAACTGTGTAGCTCGTCACTATCTTCAATTCCTTATTTATTATTGTTACTTGCTGAGTTGGTTGTACTCATACTACACCCTGCACTTCGTGTGCAGATCCAGGTGCTTCTGGACATAGCGGGTGTTGATTGTTTCGCACAGTTGATTTTTTGGAGATTCAGAGGTAGCTGCCGTGTTTCGCAGACCTTGTCTCTCCTTCCCTATCTCCTTTTACTGTATTTGGTCTTAGACTATTATATACTATTTTCTTTTGACTTGTATCCATAATGGATGCTCATGTACTCAGTGACACCAGATTTTGAAGAGTGTTCGTATCAATATTTGTGGGATTTTGTATCATATTTAAATATTTTATTTTCAAACGTAAGAGAAATTGTGTTTTATTGAGATTATCAGCTTGCCTAGTATCGAGATAGGCGCCATCAGGACATGTTGGGATTTTGGGTCGTGACAGTGTGCCATTGTGTATAATCTACTTGTTCAACTATATATGTTTTGCTTGTAGTTAATTGAAGTGCCCTTAGTTAATTGTACCGTTATATCTTGTATTACTTGAAAAAGATTACCTGATTAATTAGGTTGATGTTGAACAACGTCACTTCTGAGTAATTATTAGATTGATTGTGAGAATTTAAAAATGAGATTAGATATAACGAAGCTTTGACGCGATCTTCGTGAGACGTTTGAGTTGCTAAGCTAGAGTTAGTTCGAGAAAATAATTCTACAAAATTACTGCTTTTGATCGAGAGATAGTTGCGGTTAATAAGAAAACTCAATCAATAGAGAATAGTTCGATGAGATTATAGGGATCCTGATAATTGAGAAAATTACTATTCTAGGCTTTTTACTCTTGAATACACCTTTATTTGTTTAGTTGATAATTTTAGTGCTTTACTATTTGCTAATTAAGTAGTTTAAAATTAAAATCCTAAGTTTTATAACCCTGAAATTGTCCGACCCTGGTTTTTTAGTGATATTGAATAATTATAGTTAAGCGTTGACTCAATGTGGGATTCGACTCCAGATTCTTTAGCCGAATATATTAGCAGCGACCGCTTATCCTTTTTAAGACTAGAGTGGGGCATAATCAAATAATCAATTATAGAAGACAAGTCTTGTAAACTAGTTTAAGTTTCGGTAGACAAGGTGATGGCCGACTCAATGGTGGATCTAGCCCTAGTGCAGTGGGTTCATTTGAATCCAATATTTTCTATACTAAGCATAATATATGTGGAAAAACTCAATAAAATTTTAACAAATATTAGATTGATCGGTACCCATAATTTTAAAATACAATATGTATAATGTTATCACTACTAGAAATACATAGTTTTTCTACGGCAAAATCAGTGGGAAATTAGTGAAACAATTGAATTTTCGCACCACATTTCCACCGAAATGGATCACCCGGAAAAGGCACGATGGGAAAAAACTTCCCACAGAAGTAGTGGGACGTTTCCCACGGTTTTTCCGGCGAAGATTTAATAGGAAAAATAATGAAGTTTTCCACCAATAATCCGTGAAAAGTATTATTAGTAATTTTTATTATTTTAATATATTAGTGAGGGAAGTGGTGGAAAAAATATATGTAATGAAAATAAAAGTATGAACTTTCCCACCGATATCAGTGGGAATCATGCAAGATCTGTAACTAAAAGGACGAACCTTCCCACGGATTCAGTGGGAAGTCTGCAAAAATTGTTTTGTGCATTGTGCTGCTTATTATACTACACCACCTATCAAACAAAAAATACAACCACCAATAACAAGCCAAAATACAATTAAACATTCACATACAAAATTCAGCATTGATTCTGATCTATTTCATAAACATCCAACCAAAACAGAAATATAATAAACCAATAATGCAACTAAACACTCAAATAAAAAATTCAGCATTCAATCTTATCCAATTGAATGAACTCCTCCAATGATTGTTTGAAATTTCACAAGTCCATATAACTCTCCTGGGATGGTTGGATTGGCTTTTCTTGATCATCGGTTGGTTGGCTTTCAATGAACTCCTCCAACGATTGTTTGAAAGTATTCTGCAAAAAAGTTACAACTATTATATGAAAGGAAAAACTTGCAGGCTTCATAAAGCTAAATCAAATTCAAAATCTAATAATAATCTTCTAACCTTTGGTTTTACATGAGTGAATATGATATTACCTTTGATTTTACAGGAGTGAAAGCTCCTTGGACAAGAATGGAGGATTTGTAAAGAAGAGAATGAGAGTGAAAATGAAAAGAAAGAAGAAGGAATGCACTATAATAGGAAAGACATTTCCACTGATTCACTGGGAATATTTTGTGGGAATTATCTTATTAAATTCATTTTTTTGTGAATTGTTTTTAACCTCGCGGGTTTTTTGGACCAAAATTTAAATTTTAAAATTTTGAATTTCCCACTACATTTGTTGGAGCATTAAAATAATTATTTATCTTTAGATTCTCACCGTTTCACTCGGAAGAGTTTAATAATTTTATGTAGTAATATTTCTAATGTATTTACCACTGATTCGGTGGGAAACAAATTGCACGTTTTTTGTGCCAAATAATTCCCACCTATAGTCTGTGGGAACGTTTAAAAAAAAGATAAAAGAAAACTATTCCATTTCCCATTGCATCTATGTGAACATTAAAATAAGTTTTTATCTTTAGATTCCCACCTTTTCATTGGGAAAAGTTTAACAATTTTATATAGTGATTTAGGTAGTCTATGGTGCTAGCAATTTAAAGGAAGATTAAGAGTAGTATAAATATAGTAGACAAGAGTAAGGTTATAAAAAAGTGAGTGAGAAGGTGACGAGAACAGGTAAGGCCTCGAGATTAGGCCTATCAAAACAAGAGAGATGATGGTTTCCATAAGTTATAAAAAGCTCAGTACAGTCTAAAGGAACTCAGAGGAGTCTAAGAATATGAGAAATTAGAAGAGATGAAATGATGCCCTGGTAGTTGAATAAGGGTGTAATGGTGATAGATAAGAGGATGACATTTAGGCTTTTGAATGAGTAATGATTTTAAGAAAAGGAATTTCATGAATTGCATGGGATTAGAATAACCATATAAGATGAATCATGTCGGGATGCTATGAAATACGATTATTGATGTATAGTATCACCCCTAGGTGGATCCGAAAAATTACTTCAGATGTTTTCCGATGAGACGTGAGCCCTAGTGACGATGTATTACATAAGAGGTCTCAAGTTATCCGTGGTAGATATAGATCAACATTAAGGTGAATCAATAATAGATGGATAAAAATTCCAAAGTATAAGAGGAGGTTATAATGCCATTCTTTAGATGAACAGTAATAAGGAAACATTAAAGGACTTAGATTTATATATATGGGATAAGCAGTGAGAGAGTAACCTAGAGTTGTGTAGCACACCTCGGTAATAATAAGCTGAAGTAAGTGTTATAGTACAATATGACCTACCTAGATGTACTAAAGCCATAAGGAGAAATAACCAAGGCTAGGAAATAAAATATAGCAATAGTGGTACATTCGACAAAGTACCAAGCAAAGGACTTCAGTACACCTATATATGCCCTGAGGGACATCTTGTCATAGTTCTGTATATGTTCACAAAGTGAGGCCAAGAGATTGGCAAAAAGCTGGAGAAAAAAAGAGAGAAGATCCGCACATAAAAGGATAGAGTCACACAGGTTACATCACAGAAGGTAGTTAAAGTTACGAGATTGGAAGAATTCCGATCATAGGTCGTGATATGAGAAGATCCCTATAGGGGAAATGGCCTGGTCTTTGAATTTATTCACAGAATAAGTTTCTAGATGGAAAGGACAATATTAAAGTATTCGCAGGAGCTATAGGTTATGAGACTGATAAGCACATCAGTCAACATTCGAGAACAAATGTTCCAAAGGGGGGAATGATGTTACACTCCATATTTTTCTAAAGGTACATGTTGTTACACCCCATACTTCAGACGTTACTATCATCTTAGGATTATCCAATGTGAGCTCAAAAGGACGAAATACTTCTACAAGGATAAGAAAGGTTTACCGAAGTCTTAAGTAAGTTAAGATGAATATGAGACTTGTTAATCATGATTTAAATGAGTTTAAAGTCATGATATGACAATATATGATGTTTGGATATAAAATATAATGTTTGGGAAAAATCGGATTTAAGTTGCGGAAAAAACGACTAAGGATTTGTCTTGTAATGGAGGTTTTTGAGCAATATATTTCGTATACTATATGGGGTATATTTGGGACATATTATATAACAAATTAAAGGTCTTAGAATGTAGTTTCCAACTCTCTTAATCGTTCTTTCATACGACGTCCGGATAAAAAGATATAAGCGTCTGAAGTAGGGCCAATCATAGGGTGCCAAGTAGCACTTTTTGACTTTTTAAAAAATGAGATATTTACATCCCTTAGCTCGTCTCTTTCTCCATTTTTTCAGAGAGCATGCCCAAATAACACCCTTAACCTTACCCTTAAGCTCTCCAAAAGTGCTTCAAACAAGATTATCATCCAGGGCACGAAATCAAGTAGCGATAATATTAAAACGATCCCTACGACGTAAGTATCGCTATATCGCCTCTCTTTTTCTTTGTAGTTTGAGTTTTGGAATATATTTAATAGTTAATAATATTCCTACTTTCTATATTTAATATTTTAAATATCAAGAAAGGTTGATAAATTCGTTTCCTAATAGTTAGAACTCATGGGACGATGATCGTAAGCCGTGAGTTGGATTATTTGACTTGTAGTAGACTATTTTGTGGGCTATTTTGTGTTGCCTTTGGCTGTCTATTTTTCTACTATTTAATGGAGTTTTGAAGGATAAATGGTGTGGAGAAACACCACATAATGACGGAATGGTGGGCTGGTCGTTCGTCGTTACATATTTAGGTTGTTTGATACTACTTTGGTTGTTGTTTTATGTATGAAGTGATTAGGGTGTGTGGGCTGTTTTGTGGTATATTATGATGGAGATAAGGTTGGAAAAGGATTCTTACATGTTTTTATTGTTGTGTTCTTGTTGTTGTTGGTATATGGTATTGGAGGAGGGCCTAGTTACATGGGAGATGCTGCCCAATGAAAATATGGGAATAACAACAACAACAACAACAACCCAGTATAATCCCACTAGTGGGGTCTGGGGAGGGTAGTGTGTACGCAGACCTTACCCCTACCCTGGGGTAGAGAGGCTGTTTCCAAATGACCCTCGGCATCCTTCCCTCCAAGAACTCCCCACCTTGCTCTTGGGGTGACTCGAACTCACAACCTCTTGGTTGGAAGTGGAGGGTGCTTACCAT
>AWOL01S0015274.1:31037-54756 GCA_000715115.1 Nicotiana otophora | reverse complement strand
TTATATATATATATATCAGCTTTTAGTTATGTTTACCCCACAGATAAGAGAGACGTTATTTTCAGACGATTCAGAATATGGACTCATAGGCCTAAGTTGAGGGTTACCCCTCCAGAGTTCACAGTTACAGAGTGGTACGCTCAAGCCGAGTATGGCATTGGGTGCCGGCCATGCCTCTTCAGGTTTGGGGCATGACAAACTTGATATCAGAGCAATTCTGTCCTAGGGAGTCTACAAGCCGTATCTAGTAGAGTCTTATTTATGGGTGTGTTGTGCACCATACTTATAACCAGGAGACTACAGGGTATTTAGGACTGTCACTCTTTCTTCTTGCTCTATATCGTGTGGTAGAGCTCAGTTGTAAGAATTCAAACTCCTAAATTTTATTTTATTGTAATACAACGATACCTACATCCAGAAAGATAGTTTTTATGATATTGAATGTAGCTGTGGAAGAGTTGAGTCAGAGAAACTCAATTTTGCATTATGCTTATGATGAGTAAATGTAAGGTCTTCAACAGATCATGTGTGTAGTAAGATGTGTAAGCTTCTTGATAAGGATACCTAAGATAAGAATATCTATCCACCCATATGGTAAAAAGAAGTAAGAGAATCAGAAGGCAGATACAAGTTTCGGCAAGTAAAAGATGCAAGATGAAGAAGGGCACGATGTACCTAGTTAATGAAGATTATCAGTATTTGCAATTCAGATAGAAAAATAAAAGCATTATGAGTTACTTTCAACAGTAATAGAATTATATACAATTGACCACACTCATCTTAATTATGCCCTATGAGGGCCAACATATATAGTTTAAGAGAAGGATAGGATATCCGAATCCAGCTGGGGTTAGAGTAACCCAAAAAACGTTGGTGGATTGTTATCATTAGCTAACATTTCAGAAGATAGTGCAAATATAGTAATAGATCTCCTTGTGAGACACCCAGATGGTGAACTATAGAATAGTAAAGTCATATATGAATACTAGAATTTTTAGAAATTTCAGAAGATAGGCAGTTAAATCCTAGAAGGGATAAATATTTACCTTAGTATGACTCCAGCCCCGAGTAAAAAAAAGGAGAATGTTAGGCATTCCGAAGAGCCAATGAGATGAAGCAAGGGGAGCTAAAAGTGAAAGAACGTTTTGTTGAAATTTTCAGAATAAAGTGATAGACAAAAATATTATCCGGAGAATAAGAAGGGAGTAAATGAAGCATCATGAGTAAGATGTGATATATGGGTGATAACATTAAATCAAAATATGACACGATGACAGAGTCTATAGTCAAGTGAAGGAAAAGACAAGAGAAGACATGTCTTGAAACAATAGAAGAGTATAAGCCATAAAGTAATATCCTTTTTTCGAGAAATACGTTGGTGACTCCAACATGATTTCCAGAAGGAAACGTTAGACCCCGGAGTAATAGAAACTAGTATGAGCTGGTGAACAAGATAAAATGAATATGAATTAGGGACCGAATGATTTGACAATAGCCGGCATCATGAGAATTTTAGAGATCACGTTTCGGCGATAATAGAATGGACAACAGAAGAATAACCTTTAAAGTTTATTCAGGAAGACACTTCCCTAAAGCGAGCACTGTGAGCAAAGTTAAGCTTAAGGGACTAAGTGTGCCAGTTACACTAGGTGTCACCCTCGTGCGTAAGAACTTTAGTTATCCTTGGTACAGAAGGGTTAACACAAGGCAGGTAAGATGTTAGTAAAGATGTGAAAAGATGCCAAAGATGAAGAGGTAACAATGGAATAGTAAATAAAGAATGCGGTAAAAAGGTAAAAGGAATGAGATTGCATTTATTCAGATCCTACAGATATGATACTACTCCAGAACATTATGCAAGCATGATGCTGGGGAGGGGCAGTAAGGGTTCTGCACCAGATGATACTGATAAATAAGTGGGAATGAACACTCGATACATAAGGAGCCAGTACGAGATGTAAGTTAAGACAAAGAACATAACCCAAAAGGGGTTACGCAAAATATAGATATGAGAATGGACCAACGAGTAGTCTCTAGTGGATTCAAGAAGAGTCTAGTTATGGCTAGACAAGAGGATACTAATAAATCAACAGATCGTGCAAGATAAGCATAGTGAACCCCAACATAGGGAATCCAGTCTCACAGATACGAGATCTCAATTGTTGAAAAGTTTTCAGATAGAAGTTGGGGTAGTTAAAGGTACTGTATAAGTGTGCCAAAAATAAAAGAGAGTGCTACTGGAGAGACATTCAAAATTTCAGTTTAGAAGCAACCCTACGAGCACAAGAGCGCGGAGGTATGTAACTAAGGATAATTATAGGCGAGTAAGAACATCAAAGATTTCTTCGGGTATGCGATGTAATAAGCTCGTAGCTTTACAAGAGTCGGAGAATCTCCACTATGTACTACCCCGAAAGACTAGTTGAGAAAATAAGGAAGAAGGCTTCAACCTAAGCATAGTAACATAAAGAAGAAATGGTCTTGTAACAATAGTCTCACTACAATATTGTATACAGTCCATAAGAAAGTGGCACCATCGTGGCTAATGAACGAGAAATAAAAATCAAAGGTGATATTTGAGATCATATGAGTTACAGAAAATTTCAATATTCGTGGGCAATAAGATAAGCCAAGTATTCATGCAACAAGTGGCAGAACGATCAGAAAAAGTAATTGCTTACATTTAAAGACAACTGAGAAGGCACGAAAGGAAATCTATGATGCTAGCAATTTAAAGGAAGATTGCGAGTAGTATAAATATAGTAGACAACGTTAAAATCTTAGATGCGCCCTGGATGGGCAATGATGAATATAGTAGTGATGAGACTTGTTAGTATAGTACTTACTAGCAAAGTTTTATCCGGTCAATAAGATTCCTCAAGGTGGTACTTAGAACATATATGTTCATTTTTTGCAAAGGTTAGATGAGATATAGTCCTTAGATCAATATAGAAACGTGGTCATTTATGGGTTTCTAACAGACCACTGCATGTCAAATTGCACTTCATTGACCTTCCTTTTGGCTGCTATAACTAATTAATCATTTGGCCAAAATTTAGGGTTTAGGATTATAGTTTGGCTTATCCTTTAACTAGTAAAGCACATATGTTCAAACTATTGGTCCTCATGCTTTCACATGTCGCTTTCAATGATATTGAATGTTATCTACTTATCTTTGGTTAGGCAAATGTGCTATCATATAGTTGCCTTGCACGTTCTACTTCTAAGCACCAAAGAATTGGGGTTAATTTCACTTATCGTCATTCAACTATCTTTCAATTTTACTAAAGTCACTCAACTATTTTTTATCATTTAAAAGTAACTAAAATTTATCATTGTCATTTAAAAGTCATTTTGGCTCAAACCCCTATCATAAATATGACATGGCATAAAATTTAATGAGAAAAATCTAAAAATAAATGCCACATAAGCTTAAATGGACCATACCCACTTTAGATCTATTTCTCCCTTAATGTGATTTGACCCATAACCCAAGTGATTTCAATTAAAAAAAATCTATATTAGTTTAAAATAATTATCCTATACTACAATTTTTTTGTCTTTTCTGTTACATAATGCACATTTATAATTATTCTATACTAAAAAAAAATTCTCTTGTTGTATGCTCCATCCGAGTCGTTTTATAACTCTACTGAAGTTAACATACTAATGTATCCAACTCACATAATATATTTATAATTTTCTAGTAAAGTTAAAATAGTATTGTATCCATCTCACATAACATATTAATGTATCATACGCATACAAGAATAATAAGGCTAATGAGAATATATTTTCACAAACTACCATTCTATTAATTTCAAAATGTTACTCCCTCCATTCTAATTTGTGTGAACTTGTTTGATTGGGTACGGAGTTTAAGAAAAAATGAAGACTTTTAGAATTTGTGGTCCTAAACAATTCAAAAAGGGGCCGAGAGTATTTGTGTGGTTATAAAAGCTTCTCATTAAGGGTAATTGTTTCCAAATTTAGAAAGGGGTTATTCTTTTTGAAACGGACCAAAAAGAAAATATATTCACATAAACTAGAACGGAGGTAGTACTTATCAAGCAACACCATCATACAAATAACCTGCTTAGTAAGCAACACATATAATTAAAGTGCATAACAAAAATTGTCAATTGACATTCAATTATAGATAACCTATTGCAATTATTTAGACAAAAGAAAGATTGTATCTGTACGATCAAAATTCCCAAAAAATCACAAGACCTAATTTTATTTGGGATGTGCGTTTTTTCCTCTATTGAAACCCATTTAGGTTATGGGTCAAATCACATTAAGGGAAAAATGAATTTAGTGGGTATGACTCACTTAAGCTTATGTGGTATTTATTTTTGGATTTTTCTCTTTAAATTTTATGCCATATCATATTTATGATAGGATTTGAGCCAAAGTGACTTTTAAGTAACAATGATAAAGTTTAGTTACTTTTATGTGATAAAAAATAGATAAATGACTTTAGTAAAATTAAAAGATAGCCGAATGACCCTTTTCCTTTCATCAGAACTGAATCAAGTTAAAAACCTGAAAGCAAGGGTCAATCCAACTGAAAGTCTGCAACTAACGTTTTATTCATTGATTCCAACAAAATTTGTGGTTTTCTTATTTTAAACATACTTCATGAAATATGAAATACTATACACAACCTATTTTGGGGTGGGTGGGCCGTGGGGGAGGAGAGGAGGGAAGATGAATAACCACAAATTAAAGAAGTGGCTGGTTTTAGTTTGTTAAATAATTGAACAGGAAAAAAAAATAAAAATCGACGGAGTGCTTGATCAAAACATCTGCAGGAAAACCTTAGGGGAAATTGTATTTTTAGTCCATATGTTATTGTATTATTCATGTTTTGGTCCTTGTAATATTTGACTTAATACATTTGACTTCAATCAAGTACTATGGTTGCTTTCAGTCCTTTTACTAACGGGCATCAAATAAACTGACGGACTGTTAATTTTCAGTATGGTTATACTCCACGAATTAGGTTGCTTCAGAGATAGCTATTTGGGTATTTAAACCTATATAACTGTTATATGGTTTATTTTCTTCATGTTATAAATGACAAGAGTAGATTGCTCTAATGGTAAGCACCTTCCACTTCCAACCAAGAGATTGTGAGTTTGAGTCACTCCAAGAGCAAGGTGGGAGTTCTTGGAGAGAGGGAGCCTATGGTTTATCGAAAACAACATCTCTATCCCAGGGTAAGAGTAAGGTCTACGTATACACTATCCTCTCCAAACCCTACTAGTGAAATTATACTTGGTTGTTGTTGTTGTTTCTCCATGTTATAAATATTTTTTCTTCATACTTTTCAAGTAGAATTTTAAATGGTTGGATTGGAGAATATAGTGAATTACATAATATCTTCCTTCTACCTCCTATTAGAATTAGAAATAAATTTTTAAAAAACTAAAGCAACAATAAGAAGAAGACGTAGATAAAATTAATTCACATGTATATGCTGGAAAGGAACAATTTGATTGATAGACTGATTGCAGGAATTCAACAAGGAATTAAAGGATCAAGGATCAAGCAGCTGAATTAGAAACTTTACAAAGAAGTTCGAGAAACTCAACAATAGAAATGAAAGAAAGAGAGAAATTGAGAGAATGTAGAGAAGAATTACGTATTGAATTTACATATGATTGTAACTTAATTGAAGGTCAAATACGTTAAGTCGAATATTATAAGGACCAAAAGAGTAATAATATAATAACACAAGAACTAGAAATCCTAACATTCTCGTGGTGTCATATTTATATATTCTTTTTGAAAACAACTTATGATTTTAAAGTTGGCCTTAATTGTCTAGAGGTGCTTCCCTTGATTCCTTCTATTTCTAACAATAATAAGTATCATATGATTGTAACACTTGGAAGTTAGTACACCTTAGTTGTTGGAGTTAAAAAAAAAAAGGGATTTACTTATGGTGAGTCTCGCGAGGTTTTAGACTTGACATATAAATTTTATTGAAATTAAATCTATAGAATAATTTGGACTATATTTTTAATTAATATATGTTAGTCCAAATAATTATTATAGGCTAATATGAGTAAATTAATTATTTAAGTCCAATATATATATGGATAAAATAAATAAGTCCAAATTAATTAGGCTATCCTATTTAAGTGGGCTACAAGTAATGAGTCTAACTTCATTATATAAAAGATGTCATCTTCATAGAGGTCTAATTTTGGTGCCACGTGTCAAATGATGTGACATGCCAAGTCAAATAAGAGATACAAAGGATCATGCCACGTGTCAAAATGAAAAGCCAATGAAATTGCGCCACATGTACAAATGGCATGGTCTGGCCAACCAAATACATGCTTGTCCTTGCTTCAATCTGATTTGTCGGTGATTCAAGTCAACCAATCAAATAAAAGAAAAAGAGTTTGTCCTCATCATAACGTTTCTCTCCCACAACTATAAATAAGGCTCTTCATAATTCAGAAAAGACGCTAGAATTTAAAAAAAAAAGAAGCAAGAGAGAGCTTGTGGATCAAATATTGCAACTTTCTCTATTAGCTACAAGCATTCAAGAAGCGTTCTAAGGATTTGATGATCAAGAAGCATTCTAAGGATTTAAAGATCAAGGCACATTCTAAGGATTCAAAGACCAAGACAAAGGTTCAAGACTTCAATCCTTTGGATCAAATACAATTTGACATCTCTATAACAACATTCATATATAACAACTATTTACTATAAAAACCCAAATTTTTCTCAGAACTGACTTTTTAAAGTTAAATTTTACCTCTATATAATAGCTTTTTACCTATAACAGCAACAACTATATTTATAGCAGAACACTTTTTGTAAAAGTATCCCTTTATAACAACCATATAGAATCTTTAAGATTACTAATAATAATTCTAAATATATGCACACAATCTTTTCCATAGAACAAAGTTTCTATCTTACATAAGACATAAGATTTGAAGATTTGCAGTGATATATTTTCCATTTGATATCTTTTTGCTGAAAATTCGGATACGAATCTTGGTCAACTAAAGCGCTATATCGGTAGTAAGAAAATGAAATCTAACAGACAACTACAATTACAATGTTCTTCCATGAATCTTGAAAGAATTTATTTTTCTAGTAGCTTTGAAATGTATTCCTTAGAGTTTAAATCTTTATATGTTTGGTTATGAATTTTTTAATAATGTATTAACGTTCTTCAATATTTACCTAGTGAAATATGCATATCTTTTGAGATTTTAAATATGAATAATTTTTTTATCCTTTATATGTAACATTAAAAAAAAGATAATTGATTTTTGGATAATTTATCTATGACAGCCAAAAAGTATTTTAATGTCAAATGCTATTATAGGTGTATAACAACTACTCCCTCTGTTTCAATTTATGTGAACCTATTTTCTTTTCAGTCCGTGCCAAAAAGAATGACCCTTTCCTTATTTGGGTACAATTTACCTTTATGCAATGATTTATAGTCACACAAAATATATGTGTAATATTTTACACCATAAGTTCAAATGTCTTATCTTTTTTCTTAAACTCTGTGCCCAGTCAAATGGGTTCAAATAAATTGAAACGGAGGGAGTATTAACTATAAAAGCCAAAAAATATCGGAACAAAACGAGGTTGTTATAGAGATGTTTAACTGTACATACAATTAAAGATCAAGCTCAAAGGCCCTTGAATTGATTTTGTTTACTGAGGAAAGAAGAATCAGCGAATTCATAGAGATTGCAACACCTATATTACTCAAAATAAAATTCTACGATTGTTGCAATATTTTCTAGTCTTGATTATTTTCTTGATGCAAATTTTATCATCTACCAATTTTGGCACGTCCAATGGGACAATCTCTACCTCTGATCGCATCTTTTTGATCATCAAAGTTAAAGAACATCGAAACATCTTCAAAGAAAATCAACTCCGAAGTAATTTCTTTTAAGGCTACTAATTTCAAGTTCTATGCTGATGCGGAAGCATTCTTGATGTTACCTTTGAAACCCTTGGACCATTTACAAGGAGAAAATGAAGCTTACTAGGACAATAAGCACTACAAGTATCACCCACATGAACTCCAATTTTTGGATCTTCATCCTCAAAAGGAGCAAGATCCTCTGCTAATGCAACTGAAGGAAGAAGCAATGTTGCTGAAAAGATTAAGGAGAATCTAGCTCTCCTTAACCTCTCCAGGTCCAAGAATTATGCTATGACGGAAGATAATAGTACTTCAAGTGATGGATCTTCTGCTCTTACATCGCATAATGTTATCCAATTAAGGATCAATCTATGTGAAAATACATGCCACCTTCCATCGTTTACAATAGTCATGCATTCAATGATGACAAACACTTCATACGTGGAGGAGCAACTAGTAGACTTGACAGAAGTAATTGCTGGCTTAACCAAGTGCATGCAAAATAAAGATGATAGAATTGATAAGTTAACAGATATGGTGAAAGTCTTGATAGAAGGAGAATCCAGCCATGCACCTTATAAGCACCGAGAAGTTCAAGAGATTGATTCTCCTTAAGACAAGTAGCGGCCACCAAAGAAAACTCAGTCTCTTTGGATGAATGATTCAATCGATCAAATAAAGGAGTTTATTGAAAAGACTATAAAAAATGAGTATGAAGTTACTGCCAAGTCCTCCCTTCATACACAGAGACGTACACTACAAGGATCGATAACTTAAAGATGTCCACTGGTTGTCAACCTCCTAAATTTCAGAAATTTGAAGGCAAGGGAACTCCAAAGCAACATGTGGCGAACTTTGTTGAGACATACAATAATGCTGGGACTTATGGAGATTACCTCAGTAAGTAGTTTGTCCGCTCGCTAAAGGCAAATGCTTTTGATTAGTATACAGAACTCGAGGATGGATCTATAGATAATTTGTATCAACTGATGCAAGAGTTCTTCAACTGCTTTATAGCACAAAGTGCAATGTGAGCATGGTAGAACTTACAGATACTTGTCAATAGAAGAATGAACTAATTATCGACTTTATTAATGAAAGAGGAACGCAAGCCTCGACTACAAATATAGTCTTAGGGAAGGTTCTTGCATAGAGATGCACATCCAAGGCATGCATTGTGGACTTTATTATATATTGCAAATCATCAAGCCAAGGATATTTGAAGAACTTGTCACTCCTACCCACGAGATAAAGTTAATCATGGCATCCGCCAGAAATGAATATTTTCTTGTCTACGAGCCTCGCAAAAGGAATGACAAGCAAGCCATCAAGAAATGGAGCAAGTTCATGCTCAATTTTGAAAACAAAGAAGCTATGAATGTCAACACATTGCTAGTGAAGTTTACAGTAAAGGTAAGCAAGAAGCAAAGTACGAAAATAATTTCTTTTTAAGATAGGCCAAGTGAAAAGTTGACTTTAAAAGAAATAAAAGAAAAGGAGTACCCATTTCTGGATTTTAATGTGTCTATAATTTTTGAAGAACTCCTCGAGCTAAAGCTCATTGAGCTTCGGGAGATGAAGCAGCCAAATAAAGCTAAAAAAATTAATAATTCAAAGTATTGCATATATCATCGACTTGCGAGTTACCCTCTTGAGAGGTTCTTTATTTTCAAGGACAAGTTATGAACTAGGCTCTTGAAAACAAGATCGTGCTTGAAGATGAGAAGGCAAGTGCTAACCAATTCTCACCCGATCAAGATAAATTATGCAGCTTCAAAGAAAGTAAAGATGAAGAATTATTAGAGAACAACAAAGCCAAAATTTTTCAATTTGATATTGAAGGTTGGACTTTGGTGACTCTTCGTAGATGCCATAAAAGAATTTTATGAAAGAAATCAATCGAACAAACAATAAGGGCAACGATGGTGAAAAGACCGAGGAAACAAAATCTAGTTAAGCATCTGAAAAAATCAAAAGTTGAGGTGCACCACCCTTAAAAGCCAGAACATCCAGTGACTTTGGAGGAATTCTTACCAAGTTGGTTCCGCACAAAAATTTTCTATGATGGTATCAAGGTCTCTTGTTGAAATGTTGATAAAGGAGAAGAAAAGAGTGATGACCTACCATTGGCTTATCTTTAAAGTCGAAAAAACTTATTGAGTCCATTCCTCAAGTAAGTAATGCTTGTGAGGAAAAAGTCTTGTTCACGAGTGACAACCTTATACTAGATGACACTCATCATAATCGCCCATTATACATGGTTGACTATATGAACGATGGAAGGTTGGATTGAATTTCAATTGATGGAGGATCCTCAGTAAACATCTTGCCAATTTGCACTATGTAAGAAATTGGAATTCCCGTAGACAAACTTTTAGAAAGCCACTTGATGATTCAAAAATTCAACCAAGGGGGCAAAGAGCCATATGTGCAATCAAATTGGAGATCACTATTAGAGATATGTGATCTAGTGCATGGCTGTATGTGATTAAGCAAAGAGTTCATACTACGTCTTGATTGGAAGGCCTTGGATACTTAAAAATAGAGTAGCTTCATCTACATATCATTAATGTTATAGGTATTACAATGATGGGGTAAAACAAAAGATAATTGTTGATGACAAACCATTCACCGAGGCTAAGCCACACTTTGTCGATGCAAAGTCCTACTTGAAGAACCACATGGTGAAGGAGGTAAATGCTGATGATGTGAAAAAAAACAAAAATGACGATTTCATGACTAATAGAGCTGAGGTGACTGCTACTAAAGTCAAAGTCGCTTCTGAGGAGGTACACCCTAGCACGAACAAATCTCATAGAGGGAACATTGTGTCTCCTGTGCTTCGATATGTTATCAAAATGAAGAAAGAGGAAGGTGAATCATCCAATCTCCAAACTAATATGCTAAAGGATTTAACTCTTCCAATCAAAAGAATTGAGGAATACACTTCTCCTCAAAGCTATTTGGAGGGTTCATGGCCAAATTCTTTCACAAAATGTGGAACTCCCTGCAAAGTGTACGGATGAAGGTTTTGATCCTAATGCTTACAAGTTATTTGCAAAGGCTGGATATAGGCCTGTGCATTATTTGCATCAACCCGAAAATTTGAACTGATACGTGTTATTCAGATTGGTTTGGATTGGATTTTAACTCTTTGGATCAGTTTTCAGATATTTAATTTAATTATTTTGGATATCAGAACGGATACGGTTTGCCTCAATTTACATCCAAATTGATCCAAAACCCGAAAGTTATGTTTTACATATGAAAGTGAGAGGTGCTCTTTCAAAATTCTAAGGTTTCTTTGTTATTTCTCTCACTGTTTTTGCTTTTTCTTTCCTTTCAATATTAAAAGTAAAAGATATTTAAATGAATGTGGTTTGCTACTGAAAATGGTAGGAGATAACATATTAAAATTATTCCTTTCAGCATCTTAATAAGTCGTACAATACGAATCAAAATCTGAAATAGTTATCCGATCTAAACGTCAAAATCTGATCCGATCCGAGATTAATTTGGTTCGGATTCAGATTGCTATTTACAAAATCCAAAATCCGAAATTTTAAACTAAAAGGTGCTAAATCCGATCCGATCCATGAATAGGCCTTGCTGAATACAACCCTAATAAGTCGTCAAAGTTAGGAAAGTTCCCATCAAAATCTGCTACGAGGAAACCACATGAGGGTTCGGGATACGAACAATCCTCACTTGTATACATATTCATAAGAAAGGCAACCAATAATTATATCAGTATGGAAAATCAATCTGCCACTTCTAATATGTCTTCTGTCTAGATCGACTTGGAAAATTAAGTGTAACGACTTCTATGTTTAAGAGATTAGGTCCATTAAAGAAGAAAAATAATTTTCACATGAATTATCAAAATATAAGAATACCCGCTTTGCCTAGAATCCATAATATCTTTAAGGATTTTCAAAGTCTGTTTCCTTCCCGAATAAGGCGACAAACAAAACTTGTGTTCTCATATGAAAAGTTATGAAGGCAAAGCCATACACCGCGGTCTACACCAAGGAATGCATTGAAGACGAAGAAAGTGTGGGTTCTTCATATCATGTAACGACACAGTGAGAGCAAGATACTTCATCTCTATTGGAGGTTGGCGAGAAATTGAAGAATATTTCTTGGTGTTACCATATATATTTGAATGATGGTGATCCCCAAGAAGATGAATATGTTGAAGATTCTCCTCCAAAATTGATGAAGGTGTAAAGGTCATAGTTCATGCCTTGTAAAACGTTAACCTGGGCAACGCTGAAGAGCCGAGGCCAACCTATCTAAGTGCTTTACTGGTAGTTAATGAACAAAGTGTTTATGCTGAGATACTCAAGAAGTATAGAGGTTACTTTTCTTGGAGTTACAGAGAGATGTCTGGCTTGGACCCAAAGTAGCTGTCCATCCTCTTGCAGTCAATAATAACACTCGTCCTGTTAAGAAAGATCAAAGGCTCTTTATGCCAGATTTTGTCCCTTTAATTGAAAATGAAGTTAATAATTCATTGAAGCTATATTCATTCATGAAGTCAAATACCCCATATTTATTTCAAGTGTTGTTCCCCATAGGAATAAGAATAGACAAATTCGAGTTTGCATTGACTTTAGGGATCTCATTAATGCATGCCCTAAGGATGAAGTCCTGCTTCCTATTCCAGAGCATATGACCAACATGACTATTGGTTATGGGGAAATATTTTTCATGGATAGTTCATTAGGATATAACCAAATCCGCATAGTGCAAAGATGAAGAGGTTACTCCATTTCACACTCCAAGGGTATTTATTGCTACATCGCGATGTCTTTTGGCTTGAAGAATGCTGGTTCCACTTGCCAAAGAGCTATCCACCTTCATTTCTCACCCCCAAGGGTATTTATTGCTACATCGCGATGTCTTTTGGCTTGAAGAATGCTGGTTCCATTTACCAAAGGGCTATGCAGAATATCTTTAATAACCTCCTCCATAAGAATGTCTAACGCTTTGTTAACGACTTATCTTACTTATGGGTTTCATAGACCGTCAATAGGTTAACCTTTATTGTCCCCCTATGCGTTCATAGACCATCCATAGGGAACATACTTATGCATAAATAACATTACAACATCATGCAACAGTCAATATCTTACAAGCTAGGTACTCGTGTCTATAATGTATAACTTCTTCTAGTACTTTCGGTAACTCTCAGTTCATATTCAGAAACTCGTAATCACTACTCATTAGCTTTAAGGTCCATTTCACACCCCAAGGGTATTTATTGCTACATTGCAATGTCTTTTGGCTTGAAAAATGCTGGTTCCACTTACCAAAGGGCTATGCATCTCTATTTCGCACCCCAATGGTATTTATTGCTACATCGCGATGTCTTTTGGCTTGAAGAATGTTGGTTCCATTTACCAAAGGGCTATGCAGAATATCTTTGATGACCTCCTCCATAAGAATGTCTAACGCTATGTTTACGACTTGGTGGTGAATGCAAGAAAGAGAAGCGATCACTTGCAAGACTTGAGAATGGTGTTTGAGTTGCTCCGAAGATACCAACTTAGAATGAATAATTGAAATATTCTTTTCGAATCATATCTGGAGGGTTCCTGGGTTTTATTGTCCGACATCGAGGGGTTGAAATTAATTAAGCCAAAGTTGATGCAATTTTTAAAATGCTCGAGCCTCGAAATATTCATGAATTAAAAAGTCTACAGGGACAACTATCTTATCTTAGGAGATTCATCTCGAATCTAGCTTAGAGTTTGGGCTATGGTTCTTGGTAGGAGAGAAAGTTCCACAACTTGTTGATCTGATTGGTGCTTAAGAGTTTATGCATGCTTCTTTGACCATTGACAGCATATGAAGGTTTATAGCAAGGTTGTAATTGATATGAGGTTTGTTACAGGTACCAGATTTATTATAAAGCAGCTACGACGGTCGAAAGTTATTGCTATGAGTATCTGAATTAGGTGGGATATCATGAGATTACATATTGAGTTATAGTTATGGCTCGATATAGCTTGTTCGGACTTATACAATTAGATACGAGATTTGGGTCTTATGATGAGTTCTGGATGTTAGAGATTTGGTTCCAAAGTTCATGGACTAAGGTTGAAGTAAAAATATTCAATTAGGTTGTGTTGTCGGGCTTATTTGTATTGGGTGAAGTGGGATCACCCATGAGTGTGTATATGGTGAGTTTATACAGTAATTTGATGGCTTTGTTACGACTCTTGGCACGTTCGAGGACGAAGTTATGTTTAAGTAGAAGAGAATGTAACGACCTGACCAGTCATTGCGAGCATTTTTATTCTGTTCGGTTGTTTGAGGTCTTGAGTAGCTTCACATGATGTATTATGACTTGCATATATGGTCAGTTTAGGTTTTCTGTCACGACCCCAACTTCCCTCTGTAGAATGTCATGATGGCACCTAGTCTCTAAGACTAGGTAAGCCTAACAATTTGTGAAATAACTGAATATAAAACTAAACCCAAATCTCAACATACAAAATATAAATAAGAACTACTATTTTTAATAATTACAACTCCCAAAACTCGGTAGAAATAAGTCAGAAGCTTCTAAGAGAAAATACTAAGTGTCTATATACATCAAGTCTAAATAGAATAAGGGAAACAACATAATAAGGATAGAGGGGGATTCCGAGGTCTGTGGGCGCTGGCAGATATACCTTGAAGTTTTCACGTAAGTGCCACAACGGTACTGAATAAGTGCCAAGCCTAACCTCGATAGAGTAGTGATGAGGTTAGGTCATGGCCATACTGGTTTAAAAGAAAAGTAAGGAAGAAGATATAATAATATTTTGAAATGACTGAGAATTTAAACAATAAGAAGTTTCAGAAAATATCAGCACAGTCAATAGAGGTAAACAACAGGGGCCCTCCCGAGGTACCGCCTCGTAGTCCCAAATGTAAATATGCACGACAGGGGTGATCTCCTGAGGTACCGCCTCGTAGTCCCAAAGTAAATATGCAAGACAAGAGGATCTCCCGAGTAAACGCCTTGTAGTCCCAAAGTAAATATACAGTACAAAGGGATCTCCCGACTAAATGCCTCATAGTCCCAACATAAATATGCAGTACAGGGGCATCTCCCGAGGAACCGCCTCGTAGTCCAAAAGTCAATATGTAGCAGATAATCGAAGGAAACACGAATGTTGCACAAATTGCAAGTAAGAGTTAAGGCACGTAGGTATGCGATACTAGGCTAAACATGATCACTACATATGCTAAGGCAACTCAGTTAAAGAGTTTAAAAGAAGAAAACTCAACAAGAACCAAAACTTTCCACAATTAGCCCGTGTACGCACTCGTCACATCGCGTACACGGTGCTCACGCATCACATATTGTTACAACAGTACCAAATCCTAAGGGGACTTCCACCACACAAGGTTAGGCAAGTCACTTATCTCAAATCTCACTCAATCAATCGATAAGGATGCCTTTCCCATGATTTTCCGACTCCGAATGGCCCAAATCTCAAGAAATCCCTCGAAAATGCTCTCAAAATTCGCGGTAGACCGAGTTTGCAAAGTCCAAAATGACAAAATTCACGAAGTCCTTCGGTTTTAAACACTGCCCAAGGTTTTTGCACCTGCGGCCAACTATATGCAGTTACTGAACTGCTTTTGCGATAAATTTCTCCGCTTCTGCGCAAATCACTTAAGTCCCTCTCAGCCCGCACCTGCGCTCCAGGTTTCGTACCTACGGATGTACCTATGCGCCTGTGATCCGCTTCTGCTGAAACAGCTCTTGGCACCCATTCCTTTTCTGCGGTCTAAATCCCGCTTCTACGGGTGCGCATCTTTGCAAACACGTCCGCTTTTGCGGACAGGCCTTCCCACACTCGTCCTCTTCTACAATCGATCTTCCGCAGAAGCGACTCCGTTACTGCATCCCACATATCGCACCTGCGACCACTGGACAATTACCTTAGCCCCGCACCTGTGTTCCATTGCTCACTTCTGCGAGCTCGCACCAGCGGTCAACCTTGCGCATGTGCGATTACACCCAAACCAGCCTAGCACCAGATAATCTTCCAAGTCCAACAATTATCTGTTAACTATCCAAAACTCACCTGAGGCCCCTGAGTCCTCAACCAAATATACCAACTAGTCCTAAAACGTCATCCAGACTTAGCCAAGCCTTTAAATCACATCAAACAACGCTACAAATATGAATTGCACATTGATTCAAGCCTAATGAACTTTAAAACTTCAAACTTTTATATTCGATGCCGAAACCTACCAAATCAAGTCTGATTGATCTCAAATTTTGCATACAAGTCAGAATCAACATTACGGACCTACTCCAACTTCCGGAATCGGAATCCAGCCTCGATATCAAAAAGTGCATTCCCGGTCAAACTTCCCAAAAATTATCTCATTTTCCAACTTTCGCCAATTGATGCTAAAATGAACTACCGACCTCAAATTCAACATTCGAATACGCTCCTAAGATCAAAATTACCATATGGAGCTATTGGAACCGTCAAAATTCCATTCCACAGTCATCTTCACATAGTTCAAACTACAATCGATTCCTACGACTTAATCTTCTATTTTAGGGACTACGTGTCCCATTTCACTCTGAAACCAAAAACAAATCCTCCCGGTAAGTTACATAACCACAAAATGAAGTAGAGGAAGCAATAACTAGGGTTTCGGGGCTAATTCTCTCAAAACGACCGACTGGGTCGTTACATCTTCCCCTTCTTAAAAAACATATTCTTCCTCGAATGAGTATAGAGACATATCCGAAGTGGTGAAATAATGAGGATAACTTCTGCGCATATCATGCTCGGTCTCTCAAGTCGCCTCCTCGACCGGATGACCCCTCCACTGAACTTTCACTGAAGCAATGTTCTTTGACCTTAACTTTTGAACCTGCCTATCCAAAATGGCCACTGGCTCCTCAACATAGGATAGATCCTTGTCCAACTGGAGTGAGCTAAAGTCTAACACATTAGACGGATCGTTGTGATACTTTCGGAGCATGGAAACATGGAATACTGGATGAACTGCAGAGAGACTATGTGGTACTGCAAGTCTGTAAACCACCTCTCCAACCCTCTCAAGAATCTCAAAAGGCCCGATATACCTAGGGATCAACTTGCCTTTCTTTTTAAACCTCATCACACCTTTCATGGGCGAAACCCGGAGCAAGACCCGCTCCCCAACCATGAATGCAACGTCGCAAACATTTCGATACGCATAACTCTTCTACCTGGACTGGGCTGTACGAAGTCGATCCTGAATCAATTTAACTTTTTTCAAGGCATCCTGAACCAAGTCTGTAACCAATAGTCTAGCCTCACCCGGCTCAAACCAACCCACTGGAGACCGGCATTGTCTACCATACAACGCCTCATACGGCGCCATCTGAATGCTCGACTGATAACTGTCGTTGTAGGCAAACTCCGCAAGTGTCAATAATTGATCCCAAGCACCCCCAAAAAATCAATCACACACGCACGAAGCATATTCTCTAATATCTGAATTGTGCGCTCGAACTGTCCATCCATCTGAGGGTGAAATGCTATACTCAACTCCACACGAGTACCCAACTCACGCAGTACGGCTCTCCCGAACCATGATATAAACTGTGCACCCCAATCAGAGATGATAGATACTGATACGCCAAGAAACCTGACAATCTCGCTGATGTAAACCAGAGGCAACTACTCCGAAGAGTAAGAAGTAACCACAGGAATGAAATGAGCTGACTTGGTCAATCTATCCACAATCACCCAAACTGCATCGAACTTCCTCTGAGTCTGTGGGAGCCCAACAATAACTGGTGATCCGCTCCCAGTTTCACTCTGGAATCTCTATCTGCTGAAGAAATCCACCCGGTCACTGATGCTCATACTTCACATGCTGACAATTTAGGCAACGAGCTATATATTCCACTATGTCCTTCTTCGTCCGCCTCCACCAATATTGCTGCCTCAAATCCTGATACATCTTCGCGACACCTGGATGAATAGAGTACCGCGAACTGTGAGCCTCCCAGAGTCGAAACAATCTACATTAGGCACATATAGCCTGCCCTGCATCCGTAATACACTGTCATCTCCAATAGCGACTTCCTTGGCATCACCATGCTGAACCGTGTCCTTAAGCACAAGCAGATGAGGGTCATCCTACTTACGCTCCCTGATACGATCATAGAGAGAATACTAAGAAGCCACACAAGCCAAAACTCTGGTTAGCTCGAAAACATCCAATATGACAAACTGGTTGGCCAAGTCCTGACATCCAAGGCTAAAGGCCTCTCTGCTACTGGTAGATATGCTAAACTACCCAAACTCTCTGCCTTGCGACTCAAGGCATTGTCATTGGTTTTCCCGGGATGATAGAGAATGATGATGTCTTAATCCTTAAGTAACTCTAACCATCTCCGTTACCGCTAGTTAAGATCCTTTTGTTTAAACAGATATTGTAGACTCCGGTGATCGGTGAAAACCTCACAAGGAATACCATACAAGTAGTTTCGTCCGATCTTCAAGGCATGAACAATAGCTGCTAACTCAAGGTCATGGACAGGATAATTCTTCTCATGCACCTTCAACTATCTGGACGCGTAGGCAATCGCCCTACCATCCTGCATCAACACCGCACCGAGACCAATACGGGACGCATCACAATACACCATATAGGACCCCAATATAGTAGGCAACACTAACACTGGGGCTGTAGTCAAAACAGTCTTGAGCTTTTGAAATCTCTCTTCAAAATCCTTGGTCTACCTGAACGGAGCACCCTTCTGGGTCAATCTGGTCATAAGTGATGTAATAGATGAGAAATCCTATACAAATGGACGGTAATACCCCGCCAAGCCAAGAAAACTCTATATATCCATAGTTGAGGATGGTTTGGGCCAACTCTGCACTACTTCAATCTTCTTCGGGTCTACCTTGATCCCCTCACTCGATACTACATGACCCAAAAATGCCACTAAGCCTAGCCAAAACTCACACTTCGAAAATTTTGCATACAACTTCTTTTCTCTCAAGATCTGAAGCACAGTCCTCAGGTGCTGCTCATGATCCTCCCGACTCCGGGAGTACACCAGAATGTCATTAATAAACACAATGATGAAAGTGTCGAGATAGGGCTGGAATACACTGTTTATCAAGTGCATGAATGCTGTTGGGGCATTGGTCATCCCAAAAGACATCACAAGGAACTCGTAATGACCATACTGAGTCCTGAAAGCAGTCTTCGGTATATCTGGCTCCCGAATCTTCAATTGATGATAGTCTGAACGCAAGTCGATCTTAGAGAACACACTGGCACCCTGAAGCGGATCAAATATGTCATAAATACGTGGAAATGGATACATGTTCTTCACCATAACCTTGTTCAACTGGCAATAATCAATACACATTCGCATAGAACCATCATTCTTCTTCACAAACAAGACAGGGGAACCCCAAGGCGATACACTGGGCCGAATGAAGCCCTTATCGAGCAACTCTTGCAACTACTCCTATAACTCTTTCAATTCTGTTGTTGCCATCCGATAAAGTGGAATAGATATGGGCTGAATGCCGATGTCAATATCCTTGTCGGGCGGTATGCCCGAAAATTCTGCTGGAAATACGTCTACAAACTCCCTCACTACTGGAACTGACTCGACGGTAGGAGTATCACCACTAACATCTCTCACATAGGCCAGCTACGTATCACACCCCTTCTCAACCATTCGTTGAGGCTTAAAAAATGAAACAACTCTGCTAGGAACATGATCCAAGGTACCTCTCCACTCTAGCCGCAGTAGACCTGGCATAGCCAACGTCACCGTCTTGGAATGACAATCAAGGATAGAGTGATAGGGCGACAACCAATCCATCAAAATCCACCATACTGAGCAATAATAAATCGGCTCTGGTCTCAAAACCAATAAGAACAATCAAACACGACCGATACACACGGTCAACAATAATAGAATCTCCCACGACTGTAGATACATAAATAGGTGAACTTAGAGAATCACAGGATACACCCAAATATGTAGCAAAATAAGATGACACATAGGAATAAGTGGAGCCTGGATCAAAAAAGACCGATGCATCTTTATGACAGACCGGAACAATACCTGTGATAACAGAATCTGATGCAATCACCTCTATCATAGCAGGAAGGGCATAATATCTGGCCTAGCCTCCCCTCTAGGGTGACCTCTACCTGTCTAACCTCCACTTCTAGCTGGTTGTGCAGGGGGCGTGGTAGCTGGTGCTGTAACCATAGCCTGAGGACCCGGTGGAGCACGCGGTGCCTGAGAAATTTGTGGAGGTGCACCCCTCTTGAATCTGGGGCAATCTGTCACGACCCAATTTTCCCTCTGTTTGGTATTGTGATGGCACCTAGTCTCAGGGACTAGGTAAGCCTAACATTTATTAATATAATAACATTATTTAAATAACATCTAAGAATTTAAATAGAAATCTCTTTCAATTCCCAAAACCGGCAGTATAAGTCATAAGCTCTACAACTGTCCAGAAATAGGAATAAACAGTGCAAAACAAAAACTTGAAGGTGACTCCAAGGCCTGCGAACGCAGCAACAGGTTTACCTTGAGTCTCCACAGCAACAATCCACACAGCTAGCTAACGAAAAAGTACCTGGATCTATACAAAAATGTTCAGAAGTGTAGAATGAGCACACCACAACGGTGCCCAGTAAGTATCAAGACTAACCTCAGTGGAGTAGTGACGAGGAACAGTCAAGACACCCACTGGTCTAATAAACTGAACAGGTATAAGTATATGAACAACATAAGTATGATGTATACATAAAGACTATGCAATATGGCTCATGATACAGTAATGGCAACCAGGAAGGAAACAACAAGTATCAGCGGAATATCATGAAAATGACACAGACAAAGTGAATGAAGCACAACCTAAATCCGGAATCACAAATACAGCAAGGACAAGTAATAACTCAGCGACTACAACTGCTTTTACATAAGGTTTTAGTCAACAACTCCACGAGGTACCGAACCTCGGACAAATCACAACTCATGGGTCTCAATACCTAAACCCTAACACTTGGCATCATGTGCCCTCATAACACCTCATAACTGCACTGACGGCTCACGTGCCAATAGAGACATTCTCACATAGAAGTTAAGTAAACAAGGGTGAACAACTATTCTCAACAATATCAAGAACACCTCTTATCTGATAAGAGTGCTTAACTACGTGTATGCTTGTGCAAGTGTCCTACCATAGTCCATGTCAGCAAATAAGTATAAGGAAAAAGAACGGACAACACGTAGAATATTTTCTCATAGCTTTCACAAAATAAAGCTCACACAGGTACGTATACCACTACACAAATATCAACAACAAGAATGCCCCCAGGCCACAAATCATCACAATTCAATCCCTGACACAGCCCACCTTGTCTCGCCACGTGTACAATAATAAAGTAAGTGCCCGCCTTGTCTCGCCACATGTGCATAATAATGTTCCCACCTTGTCTCGCCACATGCGCAACCCATATATATATATACATATCCCGCCTTGTCACACCACATGTGCAATTATTAATAGTAACAATAGCACGGCAGAAACCTCGTGCAACCCCATAACAACAACCGCACGGCAGAAACCTCGTGCATCAGAATAATAACAAACGCACAGCAGAAATCTCGTGCATCACCACAACAAGTACAACATCAACAATGGCAATAATACAAAGTACGACGAGTAAATCAACTCAAGAACTTTAAATCACAAGAAACGGTAGAACCAATTCACAAGAAATACCACAGTAAAGAATGCTAGGCGTTNATATACATATCCTGCCTTGTCACGCCGCATGTGCAATTATTAATAGTAACAATAGAACGGCAGAAACCTCGTGCAACCCTATAACAACAACCGTACGACAGAAACATCGTGCATTACAATAATAATAACCGCACGACAGTAACCTCGTGTATCACCACAAAAACTACAACATCAAAAATGGCAATAATACAAAGTACAACAAGTAAATAAACTCTAGAACTTTAAATCACAAGAAACGGTAGAACCAATTCACAAGTAATAACCACAGTAAAGAATGCTAGGCGTAAAGAGAACAACTCAACAAGGGAAAGACTAATATGTAGCAACGGTCCCACAATATACATTTCAACAACAGGGAAGCTAACATGAGTCAAATAAATCCAAATAAAATAAGTTGACTAAGATGTGGGATATCTAAAACTTCTTTTAAGGTTGAGGAAATTTCGAAGGATATTCAACAATTCAATTAAGGATAAGCAGCGGAAAGATAATCATAACCTCAATTAAGACTGAACAAATTATAGGATGAGATAATAATTCCAAATATAGCTAAGCAGTTATAAAAAGATAGAATGACAATAGAGAAGGTAAAATCTCCAGTTAAGTCAAATAAGAGTCAAATAGGCAATAAGAGTGAATCCTGAAAATAATTAATTCTAATTAAAGTATGTAGAGGTGAAACTAGTAAATAGGAACTTAATCATATCAAGAACAACTTCATACCCAGTAAATATAAGGACCTAAGAATCCTAAAAGGCCAACTTTTCACAAATAAGTCCGAGCACGCACTCGTCACCTCGCGTACATGGACTATAATCAATATAGAAGACTCAAATCCTAAGGGAAAAATCCCCCACACAAGGTTAGGCAAGATACTTACCTCGAACCAAGATCAAACAATCGGTCACAATGCCTTTCTCACAAATATCCGACTCCGAATGGCCCAAATCTAGCCAAAACAATTACATATCATAAATACAACTATATTAGGCTAATAAAATTAATGAAATCAAGATTTTAGTAAAAATTCTAAAATCCATCCTAAAAGATAGACCCGGGTCTGCGTAACAAAATATGAACACCCATTCACTCACGAGTTTGACCATACTAAAATCATCAAATTCCGATACCATTTTGTCCCTCAAATCGTGATTTTTCATTTTGAAACTTTTCTTCAAAAACCACCCTTTTTCCTCAACTAACACACAAATTAAATTATAAAAATAAAGATAGAATCATGGAAATAAATAAATTCTAGGTGAAAAACACTTACCCAGTCGATTTGCTTGAAAACCCCACAAGGAAGCTCCCAAAACCGAAGTCTAAAACTCAAAATATGAAGAAAATGGCCAAACCCTTGACTTAAATGATTCTGCCAGGATTTCCGCATCTGCGGACTAGGAGGCGCACCTGCGCACTTGCATTTGCAAGAAAGAGTCTGCATCTACGCCATCAGCTAGACATGCCTGGAATAGCATCTGTGAATTTATAGCCGCACCAGCGGCACTGCAGAAACGAAAGGGGGAAATGCAAAAGCGAGCTACTTCGCAGATGCGATCGAGGAACCGCAGAAGCGGACTTCGCACCTGCGTGCAAGCTTCCTCAAAAGCGAGCAAGCTCCCAGGACTCAAGGATCACAGAAGCGATCACACTCAAGCAGAAGCGGAGCCGCACCTGCGCTCCAAGCGTCACAAGTAGGGGTGTTCAAAACCGAACCGAGACCGAAATCCGAACCGAAACCGAAGCTTAATGGCTTATTGGTATCGGGTTAACGGCTTAACGGACGGGGAATGGATTGAAATGTTTTTATTAACGGCTTATCGGTTTGGGGGCGGATTATTCAATTTTCTTAACGGATAATCCGTTAACCCGTTAACAATATATATATATATATATATATATATAATTTTTATTTTTATCCATAAATCATAAAAATCATAAAACAAAATGTTCAAATCTTAATTTCATAGCATTTTAG
>AWOL01S0015274.1:14781-29711 GCA_000715115.1 Nicotiana otophora | reverse complement strand
AAAAAAAAGATTAAAAAGGTTTTCTGATTTCTGTTGTGTTACTTGGAGAATTTATGGGTTTCTCATTTGTTTTTGGATTGAAGTTGAGGTCGACATTGTTGTTCTTCTACTGTTTGCTATCAAAATCGTAGTTGAACTTCCTTTATCTCAATTTCTGCCCTTTATCAGCTGTTTCAAGCTCTATTTGTTAAGTATTTTAGGTACACATTCATAAATCTGTACTATTTCTTCATAAAAATGGCTGAAATCATGAATGAATTTGTTTCTGATGTTCCATCTCCATTTATTCGACTGTTTTTCTTAATAAATTGCTCATTAGACTTATATATGATTTTGTCAACGAACCAAAGGACTCATCTATTGGTTGGACAGGATTTTATAGGGGATTAGGTCCAAGATTTGTCAGCATGTCAGCATGGGGAACCTCCATGATACTTGCCTATGAATATCTCAGTATGATCTTGACCTCTTCTTCTTTTTCCGTTAATTTTTACTACCACGTAAGCAATAAATCATAATTCGTTTGGAAGTTGAAGTGTGATTTATTAACCTAATGTGTTGATACTATGGATGTGTCCAATTGAATTAGAGTGGTAGGTGTTGTACTTGATTTTTGCGAGTTTATATGGGACATTCTATTCACAACATTCTGATTTTGTGATTGATCTTGATGTCTTTAAACGACAGTTGTGACTTGAAAATACTTGTTATCATCAACTTGAGGAAAGACATATGTATTTTGGACTCATCTGTAATGTAGTTTGCTTTGGGATGTAATTGACTCTTCTATTGTATTCCATAGACTAGAATGTAGTCTGTTGAGCATAGGAATTTTAGTTTGAGTCACAACGGTCAACAAACAATTAATGCACACAATATAGATTGAATTAGGCCGATAAACCGCCCGATAACCGCCCGATAAGAGCTAAACCGATACCAATCCGCCCGATATCTTATCGGGTGGCTAGCGGATTAATACATTTAAAAGCCGATAACCGATAAGCCAAACCGTTAAGAGTAAATAACCGCCCAATCCGCCCGATAAGCAGCCCTAGTCACAAGTGCGAAAACACCACAGCCAGACCTGTTCAAAACCATGAAAACATCCGAACATTGTCTGAAGAAAGACAGAAATTTAGAATCTGAAGTCCAAATCTCGCACGATAAGGAATCAAAGAAGTGAAGCTTTTCCTACCAGTTCCACAGCCTCCCGAAGGTAAGTACAGACGTCTCTGTACCGATCCACAAGACTTTACTAAACCTGTTTATGACTTATAACACCTATGAACCTAGTGCTCTGATACCAACTTGTTACGACCCCAACTTCTTTCCATAGAATGACGTGATGTCACCTAGTCTGTAAGACTAGGTAAGCCTAACAATTAAAGAAATAACTGAATATAAAACTGAACTCAAATCTCAACATATGAAATATAAACAAGAACTGTGATTTTTAATAATTACAACTCCCAAAACCCGGTAGAAATAAGTCACAAGCTTCTAAGAGAAAAATACTATGTGTCTCTATACATCAAGTCTAAAAAGAATAAGGGAAACAACATAATAAAGATAGAGGGGGACTCTGAGGTCTACAGACGCTGGCAGATATACCTTGAAGTCTTCACATGCAGTCCAACTCACTTGTATCTGGTCTGGTGGAAAGAATCTAGATCTGCACAAACAGATGTGCATAAGTGTAGTATGAGTACACCATAACGGTACCCAGTAAATGCCAAGCCTAACCTCGGTAGAGTAGTGACGAGGTCAGGTCAGAGCCCTACTGATTTAAAAGAAAAGTAAGGCAGAAGATATAATAATATTTTGAAATGACTAAGAATTTAAAAAATAAGAAGTCTCAGAAAATATCACCACAGTAAATAGTGGTAAACAACAGGGGCACTCACGAGGTACCACCTCGTAGTCCCAAATGTAAATATGCATGACAGGGGTGATCTCCCAAGTTGCCGCCTCGTAGTCCCAAAGTACATATGCAAGACATGGGTATCTCCTGAGTAAATGCCTCGTAGTCCCAAAGTAAATATGCAGTACAGGGGGATCTCCCGAGGAACCGCCTCGTAGTCCCAAAGTACATATGCAAGACATGGGTATCTCCTGAGTAAATGCCTCGTAGTCCCAAAGTAAATATGCAGTACATGGGTATCTCCAAAGTAAACACCTCGTAGTCTCAAAGTAAATATGCAGTACAGGGGGATCTCCCGAGGAACCGCCTCGTAGTCCCAAAGTATATATGCAGTGCAGGGGGCTCTCCCGAGGAACCGCCTCGTAGTCCCAAAGTAAATATGTAGCAGATAATCGAAGGAAATACAAATTTACAGCAAGAAATCTTACAGTTAAAGATTTAATTCAAATCAAGGAAAACAGGTAATTCAACTAATCATGTTGCACAAATTGCAAGTAAGGGTTAAGGCACGTAGACATACGATACTAGGCTAAACATGATCACTACATATGCTAAGACAACTCAGTTAAGGAATTTAAAAGAAGAAAACTCGACAAGAACCGAAAATGTTCACAATTAGCCCGTGTACGCACTCGTCACCTTGCGTACACGACACTTACATATCACATATTGTTACAACAGTACCAAATCCTAAGGGGATATCCCTCGATTTTTCGACTCTGAATGACCCAAAGCTCAAGAAATCCCTCGAAAATTCTCTAAAAATCGCCCTAGACCGAGTTTGCAAAGTCCAAAATGACAAAATTCACGAAGCCCTTCAGTTTTAAACACTGCCCAAGTTTTTCGCACTTGCGGCCAACTATCCGCACCTGCAGAACCGCTTTTGTGGTTAATTTCTCCGCTTCTGCGGAAATCACTTAAGTCCCTCAGGGACCGCACCTGCACTCTAGGTTCTGCACCTGCGGACGTGCTTCTGCGGCCCGTGATCCGCTTATGCGGAAACAGCTCTTGGCACCCATTCTGCTTCTGCAGTCCAAATCCCGCTCCTGCGGGTGTGCATCTGCACAAACACGTCCGCTTCTACGGACAAGCCTTCCCATACTCATCCACTTCTGCGATCGATCTTCCGCAAAAGCGATTCCGCTTCTGCGGCCCTCACACCTCACCTGCGACCACTGGCCGATTCCATTAGCCCCGCACATGTGTCCCATTTCTCGCTTCTACGGGCTGGCACATGCGGTCAACCTTGCGCAGTTGTGTTTACATCAGAACCAACCTAATACCAGAAAATCTTCTAAGTCCAAAAATGATCTGTTAACCATCCGAAACTCATCCGAGGCCCCCAGGACCTCAACCAAATATACAAACTAATCCTGAAATATCATACAGACTTGGACGAGCCTTTAAATCACATCAAACAACGCTAAAAATACGAATTGCACATCGATTCAAGCCTAATGAACTTTAAAACTTCAAATTTCTACATTTGACGCTGAAACCTATCAAATCAAGTCCGATTGACCTCAAAGTTTACACGCAAGTCATAATCGACACTACAAACCTAATTCAACTTCCTGAATCAGAATCCGATCCCTATATCAAAAAGTCCAATCCCGGTCAAACTTTCCAAAAATCATCCCATTTTCCAACTTTCGCCAATTGATGCTAAAATGACCTACATACCTCCAATTTAATATTTGAATATGCTCCTAAGACAAAAATCATCCTACGGAGCTATTGGAACCATCAAAACTCCATTCCGGAGTTGTCTTCATATAGTTCGAACTACGGTCGATTTCTATGACTTAAATATCCATTTTAGGTACTATGTGTCCTATTTTACTCCGAAACCAAAAACAAATCCTCCCGGCAAGTTACATAACCACAAAATGAAGTAGATGAAGCAATAAGTAGAGGTTCGGGGATAATTCTCTCAAAATGACTAGCCGAGTCATTACATCTTCGAGTAGTTCAAGATTGATTTGGAAGGATGATTCTCAATTTGGAAGATTTAAGTTGGAAGAGTTGACCAACTTTAGCTTTTGTGTATTTAACCTCAAATCGGAGTTTTGATAGTTGTGAATGGTGATTTTAGACTTAGGAATATGCCCGGATTTACATTTGGATGCTTCTATAAGGTTTCAGCTCTATTTTGGTGAAAGTTGGTGATTTGAAAGTTTGGAAGTTCAGGGGTTTGATCGGGAGTTGACTTCGATATTATCGAGTTTTGATTATCGTTCCAGAGTTTGGAGTGGTTTCATTATGTCATTTGGAATTTGTGTGCAAAATTTGAGGTGATTCCGATTTGTTTAGACGTGTTCAGCGTAAGTTTAAAATTTTAAAATTTGAAATAGTTCATTGCGCTTGATTCTTGACTCGTGGTTTTGATGTTATTATGTGTGATTTGAGGTCTTGAGTAGGTCTGTGTTATGTTTTGGGATAATATGTTTGGACAGCATCCCGAGGGCTCGGGAGAGTTTCGGGGCTGTTTCAGACTCTTTCTAAGCCTTTTCAGTTGCTGATTTTTGGCTACAGGTGTGTGAATCACGATCACGGACTTTTGGGCCGTGTTCGCGAAGAGCAAATTGTTGTTTGGGCCTTGTGAATCACGATCGTGGTAGCCTTTTTTGCGATCGCGTAGAAGAATATTTGCTGTCACGGGGCTGACTTTGGAAGCTCATATCTTGCAATATATAAGGAATTTAGAGATGATCCAAAAATGAAAGTTGTATCCCTTTATTTCTAGATTTTAGAAAATCAAATTGTTCATAATTTGAAGTTTTGTACAAAACTTTATGACCATTATACTAGAGGTAGTCTGGGAAGAGTTGGGCAAGTATTTCATAGGTTTATTCATCGCGATTGTGGGGCTTTTTGGCCGCGATTGCGAACGGTAAAATGATGCTCGGCATTTTGTGAACTGCGATCGCGAAGAAGGACGAGTGGAATTACATTAAAACATCTAATTTCGGGATTTTGAGTTCATTTTCTTCACTTTTTGAGTTCTTGTAGCACAAGTAAGGCGATTTTGGAAGAGATAAACACCCAAATCTTGAGGTTATGTAATTGTATCTTTGTTTTGATTATATATTTTTTTTCCATGAATCATTACACCTAAATCAAGGATTTGAAGAGAAAAAAATTGGGGGTTTTGACTTGAACTTAGGAGAATGAATTTTGGGGTTTTAAACATGATATTGAGGTCGGATTTGGATGAATCTTATATGGCTAAACTCGTATTCGAATGTGTTATAAAATTTGTGAGTTCTGTCAGGTTTTGAGGTGCGGGTCCAAGTTAACTTTTTGGTTAACGTTGATTAATTGATTATAGGTTTGACTCTTTTTCATGGTTTTGTTTCCTATGATATTATTTGATATTTTTGAGTTGATTTCGGCTAGTTTTAAGCTGTTCGAGGTTGATTCATGCGAGATGGCATTTTTAGAGTATTGTTTGGCTTGCTCAAAATTTGATTTGGCCTATTCGATGTAAATAACATATCTAAACTTGGATCTGGGGATAATTAACCATGGGAACTATGTTATATGAGAGGTATTGGGGTGACACACATGCTAGGTGACGGGCGTGCGTGCGTATACCAGGGTATTCATGAATGCCCCATGTTGGGAAATTGGACTCGACACTAAGACTTTAGATTTACAAAGCTGATATTAATATAAATACAACATTTTGGGAATGTTCATAAACAAACTTTGTGGTTAATGATCCGTCCGGTTGTTTTCGCTAACTGTTAAACAAAAATTCTTATATAATGTTGGGAAATTAGAAAACCATAGTTCTTTTGATAAACTCACGTTCAATTGATTTTTCAGATGGATTTCGGATGGTTAATAGATTGAAATTGGACTTAGAACAATTTTGATGTTGCTGATGCCTGGTGCCATCATACTACGGAGGATTGGTCATAGGTGCGCGACCGCAAAAGTAAACCTGGGGCCGCAGGCACGGTTTTATAGGAATTGGGCAGTGGTCGCAGGTGCGAGGGAGTTTTTCGCATCTGCGAGCCCGCAAATGTAACAAGTTCTGTAGATTCATAGTTTTGTTGATGTGGCTGGCGATCGCAGAAACGAAGAGGAATGTGCAGAAGTGGATCGATGAAGCGAAGGGAGGACCGCAGAAGCGGTCTCGCAGGCGAGAGGGTTAGACCACAGGTGCGGCTGGTCGGGTCGAAAATGCTTTTTTCCGCAGAAGCTGGCCTTTTTGTGCCGAAGCGGAGCCGCAAGTGCGAAAATTCCTGGGCATCTTTTAAAATTGAGGCAATTTTTGAGAGAGGTTTCTCGAGATTTCTAGAGATAATCCACGTTAGGTTGTTTTTAACTATTAATATTGAATACCCATTGTTGCAACCTATTTTGCACTAACAAGATAGGTTTCAACTTGTGGTTTCTCTGTTGTTGATGAAAGAGGGTCGCCACCTAATATTTAAAGGTATACTAGGGTACCTATTTAATTACTAAGTCATATTCTTTATTAGTCTGCTAACCGGTGAGATTATGGGTAAGGGTTCTTGTTCTTCTAAGGGGAAGGTGTTATGCACCCTTTAAAATCTACCTGAGGTAGCTCCATAGGATTTCAACTAAGTTTGGGATTAATTATTTATAAAATACTTTGATTAGTAATAAAGAGTGAGGGATAATGTATGCCTAAGAAGAAAGTATGATATTAATGAAAGGAATGTGAGACCCTAAAGGGGTACGAATTTATGAAGATATATATTGAATGAATTTTTGAAATAGGTATGCAAGTTGTCTAGATTTTGCAAACTTATAGAATAGATTGAGTCATGAAAATACTTGATTTGGGGGGATGGTTATTTATGTAATTAAAATGGTGTTTTGTAGGAAAGTGAGCCTAAAATTTATCTTGGTTTGAAGGTCCTTAAAAAAGATTATTTGTTAAAACTCTCTTAAGGCGATAGTTCCTGAAGTTCTGATTTTCCTTTTGAAGAAGAAGCTGAGATCTGATTTCCATTTGAGATAGAGCTGCTATTTTGCTAATTTCTAGGTTTTAAAATCTTTTTAGGAAAAGAGAGATGAGCGAAAACATAATAAGTTTACGAGCAGATTATAATTAGCGAATTAAGGATCTGCTACTAACTAAATTCCTTTTTAAAATCTTATATTATTTGAGGCTTGCCTAAGATTGTATTAAAATATATGAGAAAAGCATGTGATTTAATAAATGAGTGTTATATACATGAGAGACAAACTAACAACAAAGGCAAAACAAATGCCACCAACAATAAACTAAATTAGTAGAAGCAGTAAACTAAATTAATCAAGACAGTAAATAATAATAAAAGTGTTGAGGGAAAGAGGACTGGATTCTGGTGATTGGGCCTCAAGAAGGTAGGCCCAGCAGTAAAGAGATGTGAGGACATCGAATTTTGGACTCCCCGACGAAATGCAACAAGGCTGGAATTGGGCCTGAGTTCATCAGGAACTCGGTGGCCCAAACAGATGTACATGTCAAAAGAACAAGAAAGTCATTAGATATATTATTCAATATATTCAGCATATTCTAATAACATATCACACTCCGATGTACATGACAAATACACAAACATATAATTGAAACAAGAATATGATTAATACTGTAAGGGGAAAATTGTATATTAATGTGGAGGCTTTACTTAGCAAATAGTTCACATTGGAAACCTTTCGTTGTTATTAAATATTAAACCCTTAAAGATCTGAATGTGTCAATGAATTAAGAGATAAGGAGGGAACCTCACTCGAAGTCGATTCTTCCTTTGGATTCCCCGGCATTTCAAAGTTCCCAAAGGATTCAAGGTCCAGGGCAATGCTTGTGCCGGGGAGGGCAGCTCAACTTAGAGTTGAACTCCGCTCCCAAATACCCTTAAATACTAACAACATATTTTCCCTACTGGTTTAAGTGCCAATGAGGCCCTTTCAATGTAAACTAAATATTAAAGTATTACTTACCACAAAATATATACTTTTCTATTAATAGAATAACACAAAAGAATACATATTACTTTTGACACTAAATAAAGAATACATATCAAGCAAACCTAAAGGGCTGACTTCAGAACATATGTAGATGGAAAACGAAAGTTTCATATCATACAGTTGCAGAAGTGAATCATTAAGGGATAACATATTTTAGAGAAAATAGGCATGCAGAACTCATATAACCAGCAACACAAGAGATGTTGATACCCTTGCCTTAGCAAACTTACTATGAACTACTCAATTTATTATTAACACATACAAGAATTAATAATACTACTTAACATCTTAAAGATCATCAATATAGATTCAGAAAAATAGTCAAGGTAAACCATTGTTATCAAGGATATCAAAAATAAGATTAGACTCCCAACATGACTACCAATACACAGATTCAAACATGGGATCCCTAAGGTCTCAACATGGTCATGCTTCTAATAGTATTAGCAGGTCATCATGTTCAGGTAAAATAAGTAAAGGACTTCATAAGGCTTGAGAGTCAAGTTCAGTTTTAGATTAATAATAAAGAGATGAACTGGGCATAATTTAGAACAAAAACATGGTGATGTAGAGTCAAACATAGATACTTGCAATATTTAATCAACTACACATAGGCAAGGTAAGTAAGGTAGTGACTTCATATAAGCAGGGGAACTTTGCACATTATAGAACCAATTACAAAATCAAACCAACATGTTAGTGAAGAGAGGAAATGCAAACATTGTAAACCAACATGTTAGTGAAGAGAGGAAATGGAAACATTGTATCAAAACAATTCAACTCAAACATAAGTTTAGCTTAGTATATAAGTATGAAGTGACCATGTTTCACCTCCTAAATTGATTATAATAGAATGTCTGAGTCCTACTTTCATGAAAGACAGGTTGATGATAGATGCATGCAAGCTTTACAGAATCAGCGGTGGCTCAAAGAGATTGAGGACAGGGATATACTGCATAAATTTTGAATTACACATGTATATGAAGATCTTAACTAATCATGGACAAGAAAGCTTAGTTATGCAGCAATTACCAGTTGACTTTATCCAACAAGATCATGACCTATTCTATGAAAATGAAAGTAGCTTAACCTTAACAGAATGTGTACAATAAAGGTTCATGAAAAAAGCAGGCAATTTAATTCAAACAGGATAGTTTCCCACAAATTTATTCAATAGTTAGGTGTGATAATGAGAATATCATGGTGACATCCCAGAAATTACCCTCAGGGTTGGCAGATAGAAATATAGAGAAGGAGAGTATATAAACACCTAGATTCTTTCACCTTAGTTACGTGATATGGACTTATCGAACTTTAAGATGTATCTTAGTTAGTATAATTAAATAATGAACTCAACCATAAGGCAAATAAGATGCAAAGAACAATATGAAGATCACAGCTAAATCATCAGTGAAGGGGAAAACATGAAGTTTAGATAACCATGATTGGTTTAACAATAATGGCTAAATAAAGTAAAAGACCATAGTAGTAACTCAGAAAAAACAGTTGGACATACACAAGCAGAGACACTTCAAGTTTAGGCTCAAGATTAAAAGGCGAGAGGATATAAGTCATCTTAGTTATATTATCAAGTATTAAACTCAACTTCAAAGTTCACAAAAGATTATAGAGGTGAAACAAGACAGACATGAGCTTACTGCAAGTCAATGAGAACTATGAAGTTCATATTGAACATAAACACATAAGAACCTAAGCATGAAGGCTGTTGGAAAACTCATAGCAAAAATCAATAGGTATCAATTATGGTTTAATCAACTATTATTTAAAAACTCATAACAGAATAAGCTAATCATAAGAAATCATTAACTAACAAAGCATGGATATCAACATGTCAAACACATATAGAATAATTGTAATCTATAGAACCTATCTAGGAATACTTGTGTCATTCAGAGAGAGACGAACAAAAGAGAAAAAATGAGAGAAGTGCTGACCTTCTTAAGGGCAGCAGACCAAATGAACTCTTTTATTGCTCAAACTCCCAGAACCCTCGAGTTTAAACTAGCAATAGAACTCAACAAAAGAGAGGGAAACAGTAAAAAAAACTAAGATTCGAAATCCTACATTTCTCAGTGGCTTTTTGTGTGATTAATGTGTGTTCATAACTGTCTCTTAGGTGAAAGAATTGAAGACCCCTTTTTATAGTGCCATGTAAGGCCTTGGGGTTTCAGATTTCAAATTAAGATAGTGGAGAGTGACGATGAATCGATGATGTGAGCATAGTCGGGTAAAATCAGAGATAACAGAGGGAGAATCGTTGGATTTTTACCTGAGATAAAGCTTCAATGTCCAAAGGTCACTGCGTTTGACCTCCGGACCTCGAATAACCATGATTGAGCTCTGATATATGCCCATGCATGCCGTAGATTTAACAAAACAGAGGGGATTTTAGATATTTGACCCTTGCACGATTTGGTCTACGATTTTTGGATTTGAGGTTTTAAATATTTATCAACGAAAAATGAAAGGGAACAACCTTCATTAGAACCTAGAGGCAAAACATGGTCTCTGAGTTTGATTTGAAAGCCAAAGACAGAATGGTGTTTTGAGTTTGGGAGGTTGAACTCTGATGTTAAAGATTTAGTGGATAAAAGAAAAATGACACCGGGATTCTCGTACAGTGATGCAGGAGAGAATGATTTGGTGAGTGGTTTCATGACCTTGCATGAATTTGTGCAAGGTCTGTTGATTAACATTCATGAGATACTAAAAAAGAGGGAAAAAGGAAAGGGAGGCGGTTGAGAAGGTGGCAAATGAATTAGGGTTAATGAGTTTGGGGGTCGTCTCTGGGTTAAGCTTAGGAAATAGGATACGGGTCGTTGGATCTGGTGATCAACGACCCTGAAATTTTGGGCATTTAAGGTTTTTTAGAAGGAATTTTAATGGCCATTGGATCATGAGATTTGGACGGTGGAGATAAAATCTCTAGAAAGGGAAAGTAAAGTAAAATCATGGGCCATTGATAAGATGTCTTTGTGTTTCTTTTGTGAGTGATAGAGATGGATGATATGGCGTGCTCTGATTGATTCTCATGGAGTGACAAGGATTGCCAAAGTGAAAAGAGGGGAGTGTTTGAGCTAGGTGTATTTCGGACTGGGCTGTGTATTCGGGCTAAAATAATTTAAGAAATGGCCATCTTGTGTTTAATTAAGGAATTGCAATTGTAGCCTTTTACTTTTTAACCCTTTTAAAATTAATTTAAATAAACTTAAAAATTTCAATAAAATATGGTAAACTTATAATTACTATATATGCTACTAATTATTTTGATTAATTATCTATAAATAATGCATATTTCGAATTATAACACTAATTTTAAAATATTAGCATAGTAAACTAATTCACTAGAAATTAAGGAGTAAATCTGTCAAATTAATTATAAAACCTATGTAATGTATATACAAAAATTATTTTAATAATCTTAATATAGTAAATACATTTGTAATTACATAATATTAATATTATGTGATTAATTTTAAGACTAGTACTTAATTAATTTGTAAAAAATAAATATTCATTAATAGAAAATACTTTTAAATATTTAATGTAAATAATTAAGTATGAATAAATTAGTTTTAAAAGGGAGGGTCAAAATTATCCATCAACACCCATTGAATTTCCCACATAGATTATGTGTTTTTAAGGTGAAATTGGAGAAATATTTGATTAGGGATTGGAGAGTAAGATTTAGGGATTTGGGTGATGACTTGATGTCGGAATAGGGTAATTTTGGTATGGTTGGACTCATTATTAAATGAGTGTTCGTATTTTGTTAATTTTGTTGGATTCTGAGATGTGGGCCCAGAGTTGACTTTTGGGGTTGACTTTTTGACTTTTGTTAAAGAACCTAACTTTATCATATAGAATTAATTCCTATAGCTTGTGTTGATAGTATTAAATTATTTGTGGCTACATTCGAGTCGTTTGGAGGCCGATTCGCGAGGCAAGGGCTTGTTGGAGTAGGGATTTACGCAGTGTGAGGTAAGTAACACTTCTAAACTTAGTTCTGAGTGTATGAATCCCCGAAATATATATTATGTAGTTGGTGTTGAGGTGAAGGGTGTGTGGGCGTGCACTGTGATAATTGTAACTCGGTCGATTCCTTGGTACTGTGTGGTTATCAAATCTGGTTGCTATTCATGAAACTCCTACTTGTTAGAGTAATTGGGCTACAATCCATGTTAGAAATCATGCTTGTTCTATTAGGTCCCGTGGAGGTCACCTCTACTGTTGAATTATTTGCTTAAATTGTAATTATGTATTCAGTCATAACTATCATTTTCATATTATATCTCAGTCTCTGTTGCCATTTATTGTTACATCATATTACCATTGTTTGGGCTGATTTTCATGAGATTTGTGAACCCGAGAGACTGAAGAGATTGATGAATGCGTGTGGTTGAGGGCCTGATTATGAGTGTTATATATGGGATCGGGCTGTACGCCATAATATATTTAATTAATTCATGCCATGATTGGCTTATATTAGCGCTTGGGCAGGATCCGCCCCTCTGGAGTTTGACATACCAGCAGTGAGCGCAGGTACCTACTAAGTGCGAGTGTCGAGTGATTAAGAGTGCTGAGCGACTAGGAGAACTGAGGGAATAGTAGTACTGAGTGAATGTGAGTACTGAGTTATTGGGAGTACTTAGTGACTGGGAGTACTGAGTAATTGAGTGTGCCGAGTGAGACTGAATACTTCGAGATCATGTGTATAACTTTATTACTGTATTGCATTACAATTGGCATGCATAATTGACATGTAGATATAAAGATGTAACATTCCTCATATCAGTCACACCTGACAATTTTATCCATGTAGAACTTAAACTGTTAAACGTGAAAACATGTCTATATTTCTGAACTACTAAAATTTGCATCGGGACCGTACCTGTCTGAGCTTATCACTGCTTTCAGCCCAAGGTTAGTCTTGTTACTAATTGAGTACATTGGGTCGGTTGTACTCATACTACACTCTGCACTTCGTGTGCAGATCCAAGTATATCTGGGTAATTAAGGTAGCTGTGTTGGCGTCCGCAAGCCTCGACTTTCCTTCTTTTTAGTTTATTAGCATTGTTCTATCTTTCTAGACAATTGTTTTAGCAGTTAGACTGTATTGTCATTTAGATGCTCATGTATTCAGTGACACCTGAATTTTAGGAATGTTGTAGTTGAGTCTCATGTTGCTAGATTTGGGAATGTTGTAGCTGCCTTGGCATCAGCAAGCCTTGACTCTCCTTCTTTTGCAGTTTATTAGCATTGTTTAATCTTTATAGACAGATATTTTCGCAGTTAGACTGTATTGTCATTTAGATGCTCATCTACTCAGTGACACCTGGATTTTGGGAATGTTGTATTTGAGTCGCAGTGTTTCTCATCGACTATTTTTGAAAGTTATTACTGTTAAACCTATTTCATCTTATTTTTCAATATACAAATATGTAGTTATTTGTGGATGACAGCTTGCCTCGTACCATGATAGGCGTCATCACAACATATTGAGTTTTGGGTCGTGATAAGTTGGTATAAGAGCCTAGGTTACATAGGTCTCACGAGTCATGAGTAGGTTTAGTAGAGTCTTGCAGATCGGTATGGAGACGTCTGTACTTATCTTCGAGAGGTTGCTGAACCCTTAGGAAAACTTCACTTTCTTGTATTCTTATCGTGCAGATTTGTTGATTCCGAGAACTAAACTTCTGCTATTCTATTCTCTTACAGATGGTGAGGACACGTGCTCCCGGATCGGGGGGGGGGGATGTCCACCAGTACCACCATCTAGTAACACTAGAGGTCGGGGCCACTGTAGAGGCCGCGGTGCAGCTCGTACAATATCTAGAGCGGCACATGTAGACCCACTTGTTGCTCTAGATCAGGAGCAGTCCAAAAGTGGTTGAGCCGGTGGGACCAGCTGAGGCACCAGTTGTGCCCATCGTGATTCCAGGCCTTCAGGAGGCTCTGGCCCAGATATTGACCTTATGCACTAGCCTTGCTCATGTGATTTCAGTTCAGGCCGCACCAACCACTTCTTAGGCCGGGGGAGGTTTTCAAACTCCCACTTCTCGTACTCCAAAGCAGTTGGTTCAAGGACTTTAGATGCTGGGGGTACTACCAGCCAGGTTGTAGCTTCTCAGGCCCAGTAGGTCCGCTGATGAGTGACAAGGAGCAGAAGTGGCTAGAGCAGTTTGGGAGGCTCAAGCCTCCATCATTCAGTGGGGCTGAGTCAGAGGATGCACATGACTTCTTGGATAGGTGCTAATTGATTCTTCACACGGTGGTATTCTAGAGACTAGTGGAGTCTCATTTACTACTTTTCATCTGTCGGGACAGTCTTCAGAAGGTGGGAGGATTATGAGTTGAGCAGGCTAGCCGGAGTTGCACCACTTACATGGCACGGGTTATCCGTTCTCTTCTTGGAAATGTTTGTCCCACTGACTCGCATGGAGGAGTTGTGTAGGCAATTTGAGAAGCTATGCCAGGTGGGTATGTCCATGACCCACTATGCAATGAGATTTTCAGAGGTAGCTCGTCACGTGATCTGGTTGGTTCCCACAGAGAGGGAGAGGATTAGCAGGTTCATTGATGGCCTCAACTATGGACTACTCTTTGTTATGACTCGAGAGATTGCATCAGGTGCTAGGTTCGACAAGGTGGTCGATATTGCGAGACGGCTAGAGCAGGTCCGTAGTTAGGAGCATGAGGAGAGTGAGGCCAAGAGGCCTCGTGGTTCAGGTGGTTTTAGCGATGTTTCTTCTGAAGGGCAGTTCCACCACGGTAGGGGTCATCCTTAGAGGCCCGCTCAGATAACTAATCCGGTTCATCATGGTGCATCAGCTAGCCATGGTTCATACAGTGCTCATCCGGGTCAGACATCTCTCAATTCCCTCCCAGCTAAAAGTTCATTTCGTGCTCCATCTGTTCAGGGTTCATCTGTGCCAGGATCTTCTAGTAGTTATTCTGGTTCTTGGAGTCCGATTCAGCCCCCCTCCCCCCCCCCCCC